>NW_019379602.1:1126655-1180869 GCF_000648655.2 Copidosoma floridanum | reverse complement strand
GGGGGGGGGGGGTGCGAGATATACACGGGGGCGCGGAAAGTGAAATCCGAGACTGTATAATCAAGGATCGTTTTATTCGAAGCCCGCTGACGCAAGCTCTCACCCCGACCTACCCCCCCCTGTATCTCTCTCTCGCTCTGTACTATACAACAGCCGCGTCGGTAGGCGCCACGTCGCCATTTAATTAGCGAAGTTGGAGGCGTGCAACGAGCACGTATAGAATTAAGAAAAGGTGGCGGGGAAGGAGAGCGCTGAGCGAAAAATGGGGGAAAAAAAAGGCTCGCGGGACGATTAAGGTTTATGATTGACGAATCGAGTGAAGGATCGGGAGAGACGGACGGGGCGGGAGAGGGCTTGATTTATCGCTCCGTATACGACGGAGGAAAAAGAGGGGGGCAGCTCGCGAACTCTCCTCCGTCGAGCGTCGTATATATATATAGGTACATTTGTATTCACACACGTATATATACGTATGGTCGTATGAGTGATGTATTGTCGGGCCGCGCCCAGGAATCGGCGAAGGCTTCATGTTTTATGAAAATAAAAAAAGGATATAGGAGGGGGAGAAGTTGCGCGCAAAAGAAGACGGGGTGAAGCGAGAGAAAAAGAAACAGGTCGACGATTGAGCGAAGGAAATAGATGTATGAGCTGTGTGTAACGAGAGTTAACGAGCCAGCTGTGGTTACGGGTATATTATACGTGTATAGTTGAAGGCCTGAGTGTGGGTGCGTTTGCCACCCTTCTGCTGTTTATTGACGATATATACGTGCACTGCTGGAGGGTGCGGTCTTTGTCGAGTCACCTTTGAATTTGCAAAATTGATAAAAATGCCCTCTTCTTTTTTTTTTTTTTTTTTACTCGCCGGCCCACCTTGTTTTGCATAAATTGTTGTAATACACTACAGATGTGTCTTAATTTCGAACATATTCTGTTGATGCTCTCGCGCTGATTCTTTGATAAGCGCGCAAATCTGCGGATCGCGTGAGCGGTTCGTTTTCGTCACGTTGTACATGAAAATAGGCAAAAACGTAGAACTGTCCTGTCTGATTTTTTTTTTTTTTTTTTTTTAGACACATGAGAATGTGAAAAAGTTTTTGTCCTAATCTCTCGTTCTGTACATTTATTTAGAAACTCTCAAATACATCATTTGCCGTATCGTAAGATAAAAGCCGCACATTTTGGTGTCAAATGGGATATTCAAAAAATGTAAATATTATTTAAAATTTCGTGTGACAGCCGTAACGGTTGAATAAACATTGAATAAAGCTAAAAAACCGAGTTGTCGCCTTTTTGCATTTTGTTGAAAATATTTGCGATCTAAAATTACTCACGCGAGTCGATTACACAAGACAAGATAAAATAGATATTGATAAGCTGTCCCCAACGGTAGTTGGAGCAGACACTTCAAGTTAAAGTGTAGTGTTATTTTAGCTATACGCATATATATATATGTACTTATCTGTTGAAAAAATTTTAATAAATTATAGATAGAGACGTGTAAGAGTATTATTAGTTATTTTTAAATCTTAAAACTGGGTCAATTTAATGTAACTAATGATAAGATGCTCGCGTTTCGTAAAACATGATTCGCTGTATGTTTACCCAGATTTTTTTTTTTTTTTTTTTTGTAAGTGTATAATTTATTTGCAGTTATAATAATTTCAAAAATGATTAGATTTAACTCGTGAGCTTTCAGCTGTTGATGTGCCAATTGAATTTTCCACATTTATGACTACAACAATACATAGTTTCATCCACGCCTTTTATCACGAACAAATATTGCGTATTAAAATTGACTAAACAAAAATTTTTTTACGATAGCTTTGGATTTCAGTGCAAAGATTACGTAATGTTACTAGTTTAAAATAAATTTTGCATCATAAAAATTTCACAATTTACTGTAAATACATGCACAAATCTTTTTATCTTTCCGTCTTTGCTAATCTTAATAATTAACCACATTAAATTTATGGGTGCAAATATAATTTTTTTAAAAATATTACTGTTTTTGGTAATGAAACACATGATAGTGAAATGTTCAACAAAATCATCGAGTCTACAGGTAGAAGGTGACTGTAATAAAAACAACGTCGCGAGGTCGGAGTGGCATCAAACATAAAAAACCATAATGACTGGTGAGCGTAACTTCAGGTGTTTTTTTTTTTTTTTTTTTTTATGAGAAAACACAAAATTATACGCAATCCTTATTGTACATCGAGGTAACAGCTGATTCCCTTACTTTGCACTATGCTGCTCCGTTTTTTTAAATAACATCAAAAGTACATACACTGCCAACGACTTTTAATCAAAACTCGTTATTACAACCTCAACTAAATTTCCATTACAGTCCAGGTTGGATCCTTAGCCACGGTCCGGTTAATTAAATCACCGCTCCGCGCTTGTTGAACCAAAACTCTGCATTTCGCGATGGAGAAAAAAAAAAAAAATGAAAAAAAAGAAAGTTCTTGTTTTTCGCTCGCCTACAGCGACAACGACGCGCATCAGCTCTTACAGCTTGTCGTCAAAGAGCTCGCGACAACGAGATTATTCAGGCTGGGGGGGAGGTGATGTGAAGCAACGGTGTACAAGCTTTTTCGTTCGCTCCTTCGCAAAGGCAAACACCAGCAGCAGCTGGGTACGCGCACGTACCTCGTCCGAGGCTCGAAAAGTAGGAAACGCTGTCGAAAGATTAGTAACACGGGGCCAGCAGGGGGTGGTCGTTCGTGTTCGAGTAATGCCGCCCGGGTGATATCTCACCATTAGGGGTAATCATCCCCGCTGCAGCACATCGGCCCGCGAGGAGAAGCGCACCCCCTTCCGTCCTCCTTCGCTTCCGCGGTAATGCCTTGTAATTTATAACGCGCCTCTTTCGCGACGAGAAGCTTTCCCGGCTGCGGTGTGTCTACGTATACACGCGCGTGCAAGAGAGACAAAGGAGACGGGGAGCTTGACGCCCGTCCGCGGTAAATATATCAGTGTTAGAGAGCCAAAGGCCGACCGAGGAGCCAAATTTGTAAATATGGGGTCTAATGTATGCGCCTGCTATATCTTTTGCGCTCCGCGCGTTTTGTATAGGTGCAGGGTACACGTGTATATAGTTGCGATTACGCGGACGATTTGTCAGCTTTTTGTTCTCGGCTTTGGTTATTTTTCATCTTTCGCAACCACGTCACGAGCAACACGAAGAAGAATCACAGTTTTGCGGAAAGATTGTACGTTTCGTTACATTTAAATTGGTCATTTCAATCGAGGTATTGGTCCACCTGTACGTTCTTTTCCCTTTGCTTCCCCCCGTGCACGTGACAGGATTTATCTCGCATTAAAGTAATGAAAATGAGACAAAGAAATAGGCATTCCGTATTAAAATGAACGTACGTGCCGAGCATTAGCAATAAGGGAATTGCTCTCGAGTAAATCAAGGATACAATGTTATGATGCACTATGTGACGCTCTGGTGATTTGTGCTTAACAATTTTTCCGAGCATGTAATAGTATACACTGTACGCGTGACGCGCGACCTAGGGCTGTCGAGTGCTCGTCACGCAACGTATAACTCAGACTAAGAGGAAGTTTGGCTGGATTTTTTCTTAACTTTCACGCTGATTAGGGGGAAAAATATTTTTTAATGAGAGAAGTCTTTTTAGCGTTTGAAGAACAAAAATTAAAAAAAATACCGGAGGGAGGGGGAAGGGGAAACAGTGCAGTTTTCCCGGCGGCTAAATTACCGGGCGCGCCGCGGGCGTCCGAAGGCTCTCTTAAAATTAAAACTTGGGATGAAAAAAAATTGTTTGGAGCGCATGAAATTTTAGTTTATTCAAATACACCTGAAAAAAAACTTTCATGCGAAGCCCAACCCTTCATGCCCCAACCGGACTTTTTTAATCAATATTTATATTCCGAAAGTTTCCTCCGCCGCGCTTATGAGTTTTTTCATTACAAAAGTTTTCATTTAACTAAGTAGATGAAATAAACGGCCCCTCAGCCCCCCCCCTTGCCTTCCCCACCTTGGTATTCTCTCGCAATGAACATTTTTTAAGAAGCCCAGCCGCGCCACATCAGCCATTCGCGGAATATAATTGAAAAAATTTTCCCCGTCTCCAGTCCGAACGGATATACATCTGTAATTACACGATTCAGAGATTAGAGCTCGCAAATTGTACCAGCGAATCACCGAGAGACCGTCCGATGTCAGCAATTGCGGTAAATGACTCGCGAAATATCCCCATCATCCACACGCGTCTTTAGTGACTCTAACAAAAAAAAGAAAAAAAAAAAAAAATACTATTTGGGCGCGAGAACCGATCGAAGCGAGATGAAAACTCCGCCGCTTATAAGCTCCCCTTAATGTATGCAATCGAGCAGCGCAAGGATATGCCCGTTTTAATTGCTCTAAAAAATACACAACCCCCTCGCCGAACCCACCTTTTTTTTACTACCCCCCCCTCCCCCCATTAATCCGTGGAGCGATGCTGACGTTGTCGTTCGTTCACCTGTATATGTGTGAGGGAAAAAGCAGCAGCCCAAGAAACCTCTGTGCCAAGGCCTTTTTAAAACGCAGCAACTTTTAATCACGACGTCTACTCTGACGTACATGTATATACACACACGTGTGTGTTGCAGAGTCATCCATAAGTATTATGCTCGCATGAAGCACACAACAACAAAAAAAAAAAAAAAAAAGAGCCAGTGCAAAAGAGGACGGCACACTTTGAGCAAAGCTCGGGTGCCTCTTCGCAGCGCGGCATATTAAAACTTGTACACAGAGCCACTTGGCTCGCGGCCGATCCTTTTCGCAAACACGGGAATCATACATACGTATACACACACACACACATGTATAATACACGTGTACGCGAGCCGTATAAGACGTAGACAAAGGCCCGTGCCTGATGCTGCTATTGCCCGTAATGTCTCGCCTCGTCTATTCCGCGGTTAAGCTTTCCGAAGCGAAGCGCCCAGCTCTTAAGCCGTATCGGCGCTCCCCGGCCCAAACCCCTTTCGCGTCCCTCCTCCTCCTCCTCCTGTACTGCCATTTATTCCTTTCCTTTCCTTTCCACACCCCTACTCCCCCCCCCCCTTCCCCACTCGCTCAACTACACTCGATACGTGTCTTTCCGCGTTTTGCAAAATTATTAGCTGTTCTTGCATACATTCTAGTATGTATATAATACAAAAAAAAAAAAAAAAAAAAAAAAAAAAACAAGATGCGCTAATGTAACTGGCAATGCATTTGCTTGATTAGTATATTACCGTACTCCGTCTCTCTGTTGCTCTCTTTTTAAATTAAACCCCAGAGCTCGAATTGCGCTCACGCACGTGAGCTTTTTTCTAATCTTTTTTTCTTTTTTTTTTTTTCATACCTCCGCAAAATCGTGATTCAAAGCAATCAATCGTAAATAATAATTCAGTTTTTATAATGATAGTGTACGTATTATACACGCGTGATTTCCAGCACAACGAAAGGATTGCGAGGGTGTTTCTCCGCTCGCGGTTTCGTAGCTTGAAAAGAAGCAATGGAAGAAAAAAAGAACAAGAGCAACCAAGGGGTTGGGGGGGGGGGGGGGGCTGGTGAAAAAAAGAGAGAGAAAGAGATCAATACGCCACTCTTGCCTCCGCGCCGAGCGTCGTATTTCATTTCGTCTTTTCTTCATCTCCACTTTCGTATGCCTTCTCCTTCCGCTTTTGCGTAGAGTTTCGCAGTTAAATGCGATCTGCAAACACCGCGAGCGGATATCTTTATTTAAACAAGGGATTTCTCAAGTGCGCGGGAAAAAAAGACGAGCACACCCATCCCCCCTCCAACCCCCTTTGTTTCCTTATGCTGTGTGATCTACAGTAGACGCGAGCACTCGTGTAGTGGAAGCTCAAAGTCCCCTCGTTGTCCTCGACTTTCGAGCTATTGTGTGTATACATCGCGTGTACATGATACAGAGGATGTGATCCAGAGGCGATTATTGCTGCTGATTTTTGCTCAGTGGCTAGAGAAAAATCGGAAAATTCTCGATACAAATATAAATAATGTAATGTAAAGATACTGGCTTTGATAGTGGTGTATACACAGGTACAAGTTGCCCGAGGTATCGGTATGGGTGCAGCTGCGCAGCGTCGAATAATAATTGTCCTCTGTCTTTGGCTGTTGCGCCTTGACAGGCGGCAAGCGGAGCATGAAAGGTGCAAGCGAGTATGGCGAAGCAAAAGAGAAAGCCGAAGAAGTAGGGAGAAAAGCTAAGGTATGTATGTATATACCATGAGAGCGGGGGCCGCCGCTTCCAAGTTGGAAAAAAGGGGTTTGAGGAGTCGGGGGGAGGCGAGCTGACAGGCCTGGCTGGCGAGAAAACTTTTTTCATTTTTATTTCACCTTTTTAAAGTATTCCTGCCAAGAAAAACAGCCATTAGCGGGAGTTTTCGCTTTTCGCGCGAAACTTTTTTAACCCCCCCCCCCTTGCTCGCTCCCCACCCCCGTGAATTTATGTCGGCCTCCCCCGCGAGCGAGCAAGCCAGATGGATAGTGTGGAAGGAGACGAAAGTGAAAGAGGACCGAGGCTACACAGAGGGAGAGGCCAAGTTTCGCGCAACTCTTTTCTCCCGCGAGCGAGCAAGCGCTTTTTCACCCCCCCCCCTCCCAACCCCTCCGACCCCGAGTGCATTTTTCATCGTCCATAAATTCTTATTTATATGCGGCGCTGTGTGCTCCTCCGCGATTAAGAGAGAGAGGGGCGAATGGAAGGCCGAGTATGGGCGAAAAATGAAAACAGAGGGAGAAAAAACGAATACGGCTGGCCGTCACGAGATCGCCGCGCTGTACAAGTCCTTTGCGAGGGTTTCCGTGTATATATGTACGCGTGTACGAGTGTAACATGAAAAAAAAAAAAAAAAAAAAGGAAAGGGGAACGATCATCCGAGGATCTTATCGCGAGAGGGGGGTGTGCGTGGGCCAGCTGTCATCCGATGTGTAGTGGTGAACCGTCGGTGGCAAAAAATGCGATAAACATCGGTGTGAATCATCAGATGCCTCTCGTTACTTTGGATCTCTATATGGTCGATTTTGCGTTTTGTCGATGCTCACTCTTGTGTATACCTGCGTCATCACCAACAACGTTTTTTTGTCGACTTACTATAGTCACGTTGACAAAGTTCCAGCTGACATTACCACCCGGCGACTATTGCTGTGTCCAAATTTGTCCGGTAGGTATAGCACACACAATGACGTTCGTGAAGCCCAACCGTGGGGTTGAGCGTGTGGGTGGATATGTGGGAAGAAAAGGAGAGTTCCATAGACGCGTTAGACGGAAATATACAGCAACACGTGCCAGTAGAGATGTACACGTAACTTTAGCATATACGCTGATAAATCTCTCGCTGGCCCTATCTGGCATACCACCAGTACTTATATACATCATGGATAAAATGGTATACGGCTGCAGGTGTGTATATATGAAGGGTAACGTATAGAATAATTGTATGTATGCGTCCAGGGCTATAGAGCTTCTTTAAGGTCAGCCACGTATAAATACGTATCGCTCGAGAATTAATGATTACTCCGGTTAAAATATACCGATGATGTTCTATAGAGTGCATCACTCTTGTGTGTCGCGTATTGAGTGTAGGTGTGTTTATACCCTATACGTAACAAGTACATATACATACTCGTGGTATATTACCTGTACAGCCTACCACTAACAAACACACAACCAAGGCTCACTCACAATGGGTAGTTGAGAGCTTTATACGTGTATACACACTGCCAACGCGTATAATGTATAATATAGTGGATAAATAATAAGGGTACTGAAATTTTTCAATAGTTTATGAATTATGGCCTCCTTTAGCAGCCGAGCGAGCAAGTTAGCGTACACGTTATTTTTGAATAAATTATAACTTGGAGAAACTTTTGCACGGCTATCAATAAGTAAAATACGACTGCCCATTGTCTACTGCGCTCTTCTAATTGTAGGTTACAAATATATACATATGGACGCTTTCGTACGTACGCATATGTACGCCACATTGTAGTTAAACCCTTTTTTTTTTTCATCATAAAGCATTAATGCTTGCTTGATAAACTTTTTGGTATCTCGTTTCTTTTCATAAGTAGTGTATAACCTTACGCGCCCGTTTGTTCATAAATAGGTTATGTCCGACCGCGAGGCGAATGTGGGGTGAAAATTTGATGAATCGCCAAGTCCATAATATATGTACGTAACTTTCGAATGATAATTTTACAAATCTCTTGGAATTTTCACCAAGTGAGCGTTAAATTAACCATTTCACCTGCAAAATTTTAATTTCACGTTGCAAATGTACTCGGAGGGGCCGAGCTTGAGTTACTTTAGCGTTTCAAATGAAAAATGACGAATGGAATGAAAACAACGTTCTTGTATGATTGTACATAACGAACACAGCTCGCTTGCCGGCGACTCAAAGGTCAATCCCCAAATCTCCAACCCCCCAATATCCACGATAAACAGCAACGGTGCACGCATCAGCTCCGAGGTGCAGTTACCGCGGCTGGGCCTATAACGCGGATAGCTGGGAAGACGCATCGAAAACAGCTCGCAGTAATATCCAGCTAATACAGCAGCTCTCGAGGGCTGGAGAGGCGCTTACAGGTGGAACTCGGTTAAGGGGCCTGAGTAAGGGGACGGAGGCGCCAGGGGTGGCCTAATCCGATTGCTCCGCGGCGAATCGAGCTCCAACACTTCTGCGTGGCTATATATATGTGTGTGTGTGTGTGTGTGTACGACCGTTCATCCGCGTGCTCGCGTCTATCGCTTTCGGCTTGCGTCCGAAAACGGATTAGTCGGCACTATAGGCCGTAGCGATTGTTCGACCCCCTTTCCCCTGATTGGCGCTTTCCCCCCCCCTTGCAGTGTTCACTGTTTACTTGGCAGGTTCGCGATATCGATGCGAGAGCAATACGAGCGCTCGTGTATTTATTACGGCCCGTTGTGTTTTTCATTCATTGCGCGAAAAAATACTCGCTCTTGTTTTCTTCGATCAAACTGTACAAATATATATATATATATGTGTGTGTGTGTGTGTACGGGGCGCCGCCGGAGTGGTGTATTGTTGTTATTTCAGGCTAATGACGGGAATAGCGGGGCCGGGAATTTTATGCAAAAAAAAAAAAAAAAGGAGGGTGGACGAGAGTCGCGAGGGATTTTTATCATCGGCCAAATAAGAAAATGAAGCCCCATTCGTCGCGCACGGCTCTTCTGGATAAACATGGCAGTGCATAAATATGTAAATTTTGTACAAAAAAAAAAAAAAAAAAAAAAAAAAAAAAAAAAAAAGAGCCAGTGCAAAAGAGGACGGCACACTTTGAGCAAAGCTCGGGTGCCTCTTCGCAGCNCACTTTTCATCTTTATTTACAAAAAAATTTCATACCGCGACTCCACCACTCGAGGAAGAGGCTTAAGTTGCAATACATGTCATTCAAACTATAGTGACACACGATTCGCGTTCTCTTGTACTTCTCGTCAATTATCAAAAAAAAAAAAAAAAAAAAAAAAGAATCAAGTTGCCAAGCTGGCTTTTAATTTTTAAAGCAGGTCTCTCTTGTTTGTTTAGTCCCGGGCGCGCGTGCTGGGTTGTATTTGCGCGCATGTAGTGTAAATATTTTTTGAATAAAAAAAAAAGGCGATGCGCGTATACGTGGACGACAATTGCGCAGTTCATTTGAGCCGGTGCATTTTTTATTTGGTCGCTTTGGTCCGCTCGCTCGCACCGGTGGTCGAAAAAAAAAAAAAAAAAAAAAAAAAAACGAATCGAGGGCATAAAACAACATAATTTGCTTTACGGCTGAAAAGTTGTGTATACCTTTTGATTCGAGTATACCTGCCCCCCCCCCCCGTGCCGTGTTTTATTTATATACATATGCAGCGCCAAAATTGCAAAACAAACGATTATAGCCGTTCATTATGTCTACACACACACACGTTTGGCGTTGCAGCCCGTACATAGATTTATAATACACGTCTATATGATATATATATGCAGGATCGACGGAACATAATAGGAGAAAGGGAAAGTTAGTCAGAGTATGTATACGTACGCGTCTCGAGGTTTCGACGTAATTAGGCCTCTCTCTTCTCAATGCACGGCTTGGAAGAAAAAAAAAAAATTTTAATTTCATAAATGCACGAGTGCCGTACACGCGTACAGACGTGCACGTATATATGTGTCTAATACACGCGTGCTACATACACATATACATATATATATATGCACGTGCATCAGGAGTTTAATTATGTATGCCCAACAATTTCCATAGAATAAATAGTAGCCTATCTTGCCCTCCTCGCTCCGTTCGTTTCTCCCACCCACCCCCCCCTTTCCTCTGACCCACCCTCTCCTCTGTCTATCTTCGTTCACGTACACACACAAACACACACACACACAGGGTATATAATATGTATAGATACGTGTACGCGTCGCGTACAATTGAACGAGGATAGAGTATATAGCAGCAGCAGCAGCCGCAAGGAGGAGGAGGAAGAGCATACAGAAAGAGAGTGGTGGTGGTGGTGGCGATCGAACGGGTCATTAATCAAACCACACCCACGCCACCCCGTGAACACACGGACAGACATAGCCCACCAGCGACGTCGTAACGGCTGGCTCGCGTGAAAATCGAAGCCGCGCGGCGAGCCTCGCCTCTCTCTCTCTTTACAACCCCTTCGCAGCTGCACCCTTCGCTATACTCCCTCACCCCCGCCCCCGTTTCGTTCCTTCTCCTCCCAATATACCGACATCCTCCACCCACACCTTGTACACACGCACGTACATTTAACGGCGTGGAACCCAGTACGCGAATTATTATATATGGTTGTGTATACATATATACACATTGGAGTACACATGCTGTGCCCAAGCTAATGTGCTGCTGTGACGTCGTAACGTAACAAATAACGCCCCACTGGGTTGCAACGGCACTTCCCTCCTCGACAGTATACGATATACAACACGTATAGGTGCAGTGGAATTATCGCGAACCAAATTTTCGCGTCCCTCTACAAAATTCTGATCAAGAATTTTTTTTTTTTCTCTTCTCCTTTCATCCCTTTTTGATTTCGCTGTTGGTATATACCTTATATGTAATACATACCCTCGAAGAGAAGAGAGCCATGCAGTTACACCGTCGTCGACCGACGCATTATATAATATGTCATCCCTTGCACGAGCCCGTATATTACGCGACACTTGTGCTTGCACGTGACAGATAGGCTCGCGTGAACGTTAATGTATATATATATGTACACTTGTGTAGCCGTTGAAGCGAAGTGATAGAGAGAGAGGGATCGAGTGAAGGGGGTGGGGGGGGGGGGAGAGAACACTCTTGGTTATAACATACGCGAGGGTGGTAGGTATTTTCAACTCGTCAAGTACACGGACATATTAATGGTTCGATTAATAATTTGACAGAGACCAATCTTCTCATGTTTTTTATTATTACTATTATTATTTTCTTTTTCTTCATTTATTCACATCTTATACATAAATACGTGACATATATATTATACGTATGTACGTATGGTATGGTATATGGGTTATACACCTCCCTGTGCGCTGTAATTACACGTTGCGAGGTATGTATATATACGTGCCTGCGTCATCGCGGTGAAATGTATAGCGCATGACAAATTCATCGGTGTACTTATTTAATTTAAGACGTACAGGCACATTTGTGTGTATATCATCGATTGCACGGGAGTGAATCCTATGTAAATATATATATATGTACCTGTTATACTCGGAGGGGTATATTTAACAAACGAAGGATTTGGACAAGACGAAAGACGCGACCTGGAAAACAAGAATCACCGTTGTCCATCTCGTTGCGCCATTACCTCGTAATGCCGTCCTTCATGGACACACACTGTAGCTACAACAAAAAAGCCACCACCAGCGACAAAAGACGGAAGGATGAGCTTTCGAGCTTCTTGGCATTGAATCCACGTCGAAAGTGAAATCTCCTCCTTTTTGATCCAGCATCCACCCCCACTGTAAGGACCAACTGCCTCTGTACGCAGTAAACTCCTTGATGGGATTTTTGCCCCAGATCGGCCAATCATATACGTACGTAAAACACGTGGATGATCGAAAGGGCGCAAAAGTGACGCAACATATGTAATTATAGTAAATATGTATCCCAGCGTTGAGGGAAAAGGATATTACCACGCCGCGTACGCGTGCTGCTGCTCGCGAGGGAACGATCAACCGGTGCGGATACGCGCGCGAACGATATCACGCGCTGACCAGCCGTGCCCACCTCCTTTTTTGCACACGCACTCACACACGTGTACAGTATACTCCGCTTGGAAGGTATGGACCACGCTGGATGGAAAAGGGGGGGGGGGTATAGGTAGCTCACGCGTACACAGAGACACAGGGGAAACAAGGACATGTATTTACAAGTGTATCGGATGCAGGGAGCATTATAGCCGTTGTTGTCCGTATATGTATATATAACACTGAGCTTGCGGTGCACTTTCTGGAGCCATTCCTGTACACCTACACATCTGTTATGTATAGCGTATACCCATACGAGTGGCTGCTTCGGCCCGTGTATAACCAAACTCTAAGGGAGACAAGGAGGTAAAGCGCGCAGAAACCTCTTCGTATGTATAACCATTGTGTTCGGGGCATATACATACATACTATTGTTCTACTCGGCTAATATCCAAAATGGCCGTGTCTACTGTTACACACATGTACCAGCTCTCCCTCGTTCTGTCGTGCGAAAATGCAGTGCGCTTCTGCTGGTGTGTACACGGGTTGTACATACACACGTACATGTATGTATAGGGAGATAGAGATTGAGAAGCTGCAAGAGTGAGAGAATCGGAGGGAAGGTAGCGCTGCACTTTCGCCGTCCCTGTCCGATACGCACACACGTGTGTACGAAAGGGGATGGAGGAGGGGAGGGGGGGGGTGAAGAAAGCTGTAGAACTGCCGATATTGCATATAAATATATGAACGCGTCCGCGAGATAACAGTCATTGGCACACATACAGCCTAAGGCTCTCGGCTGTGTGTATATATACTGGGTGCACATACACGTACATCCATATATATGTATGCCTCCGACACATTCGCGCGTCGTATCGATCGTCCTCAGAGTCCCTCTCATCTCTCGTTCTCTCCCCTATCTTTCCCCATCTTCTTCGCCCACCCTGTCGTACCCCTTCACTCGCTCTCTCGCCCCCCCCCCCCCAAGGGCGACGTGTTTCCAAAAAGCTGCGCGAGGCCTGCATCCGACCCCAGACAGCGGACATCGTTCTATGATATCTCTCCTTCCCTGATTCAATGATTGTCGTCATTCATAAAAGCAACCGTGCCCTCATACGTTTCGAACAATATTTGGCCGAAACGAATAATCCCCATCTCGCACGAGTTTAGTATGGAATGCTCACAATATACGATAAATTGGGCTTGCAAGCTCGAGCTTTTGGGTGGAAGGTAAAGAGGGGAGAAAAAGGCGTAAAATATAAATAATACGTGGTGCAAGTCGTTGATGGAATTTACGAGGGCAATAGCCTTTGTATATACTTGCACCCGCAAGGATTAAAAAAAATGGGGGGGGGGAAGGGGTAGGTAGCGAAAATTAAAAGGCTCGTCGAGATGAAAAATATATTTCCGTTGCGTATAATGATTTCGATCGTCACCGTAACCGGAAAGACTCGGAACGCGAGAAAAAATGGTACAGCTGTGTAATGCTAGTCGTGCGGGCGCGTAGCGCACTCGGCTATAAATGTGTACAAGGGCGACGAATGCGCGGCGATAAAGTTTTATTGAAGCATCGGTATATATGTAGCAGCTATGTATACACGGCGAGTTTGTCGCGACAATACGAGAGGGGGAAAAAGGGGGTTGACGGGAGGGAGGGGGATGAGAGGAATTTCTTCGGGTATCATCAGCCACATCGGGAGGTCCATCTGGTGCAGGTTGCCGAGCGTAAAAAAATGTAAATGATTATAAATATTCATAAACAGAGCAAAGTTTATGTCGACTGAACCCTCCGGTAGCCGTCTGGCAAACGTATGCGGGAGGAAGGGGGTGGTCTGGCGTTTTGAGCTTGAAAAATATCGAGACAAAGTTCTTTCGAACGTACATGATTTGCTTCTCCGACGCAAGACCGTTCCCGCACCAGATATTGAATATACTCCTTCTTTTGCTGTTATGCGTCTTTATTTTTCGAGGGAGTGATTAATCTACCGCCTCCTCCGAGCTCTGTTTTCACAGTTCTCGGTTCACAGAGTGCAACGTATAAGGACAACCAAGACTGCATTAATCACAAAAGTTGGACGTTGTACAAGTGTCTACCAGTGGTGGCTTTTTTCACGCACAACCCTTATATATATAATAGACGATAATATTTTGTGCCTCTGCCACGTGTCTAGCCATACGGCACACTTGAGTACAAATTTGCTCGATAAGTATTTTTCTTTCGCGTTGAATAAAAAAATAGCAACGTAACAGAGAGGCCATGCGTAAAATACAATTTTGTTTTCGTGCTCATTTTCTCTTCAATCGCAGAAAAATGGCTCTCTACGTCGAAAACAAGCTCTTTTATACGGCTTTTACTCTCGCGTTTTTTAAATACAACAAACAAAACGATACACGCGCGAGAGTTTTCTTCTTAAAGGTTTTCAAGAAAGTGGATAACCAACGTACAAGAGGAGTATTAAGCTCACTGTAGTAACAATCGTCCTTAGAATTCATCACGCTCGTTGTGTCAAAGTAACTTTTCGGGCTGTCTGCTGCGTTAATATTATACATTTACAAATGTACTAAACACGGAAAAAAGTGTGTTTTAAAAGCTGCTCGCTCGGAGGGCGGAAAAGTATAACTACTCGTGAAAAAGGGAACGAGCGGAAAAATTGAGAAGCGAAGAAAGGAAAAATTGCTCGAGTGCTTCACTTGTATACCTTTTTACGCGAAAAATTAGAGCTTTTTGAGATGGAATGCGTATACACACCGAGGACTCTTGTATACGTGCATGTATTACGTATGTAATTTGTGCACGTATAAAACAAAAATGTACATATGTCTGGTAAGAAAGAGGAAAGAGGAGTGTGTCGAAAGATCAGACCGATGCGAGTGCAGAGAATAGAAGAGAGAAACGAGAGCGTGTGTTATATATACGTAAACACGTGACGCACGTACGCTTGTGTATCTATACATCTACACGTGTACGGTCGTCGTTCTCTCCGTGCGTATGGCTAATTAATTAATTGATAATTAACACGATCTCCCGAACGAGAGCCCGACAGGGTGAGCAAACGAGCGGGAGCGGCGGTTCACTCGTGCTCTCGCGCTATTTTTCATTTTACGAGCGCCACCATCAGCAGCGGCCGTGTCGGCATGTAGTGATTTTTATCGCGCAATTAACGCGACGTGCAGCCGCTTTCGCGTGCCAACGTTTATACTGGGCGCGCGCGCCCGCGTGTTTGTGTTGTACGGTAGACAGGAGTGTAGTTTTGTCAATTGACCAACTTTTTTTTTTTTTTTTTTTTTTTTTTTCTGTTTTTGTTGTTGTTGTCAAAGCTATCGGCATTATAGACAGCAGAAATCAAGTTCTGAGGTTTTTTAAATATATACACTTTAAGGAGTAAAATAAATGATTTTTTTTCCTCCCTAGGATGCTTGGTTTTTGAAATAATAAAAAACTTGTAAAATTATAGTAATTAAACATATTCGGCATCGATTAGAGGGAATTACAATACAAAATATATTTAGCTTATTTTTATGATATTTTATCGTACAAGCGCCTTGTTTGGTGCTGTGATATAATTGTTTGTTAGGAAAAGAATGGGAATAATGTTTCTCCCGAGTTTCCTCTCCATTAAGTTGAGGTTGCTCGCCAAACTTTAACATGAAAGAAAAAAACAAACGCAAAAACTTAAAGAGTAATGATACTTACGCCAACAAGTACAGTAAAAATAGCGAAAACTAGAATGAAGTTTTTTTCCATGGCATCCCTATCTTGTTATTTTTCCCTCCTACTTGCATGTACAAAGTTCGAGCAAATTTTAACGATCAATATTGTTGTTTTTTTTCTGTTTCAGGTGAGTTCAACGAGTGAAAACTTTGCTATACTCTTACAGACATCCTACCTGTACGTATAGGTACATCCCTTTTGGATAAGATTGATTTTTTGTGAGTATACGTTCACGTTTACCTAGAAAAGAAAAAAACATGATCCATAATTAACGTGGCCACGCGAAATTTGGCCGACCTTTCGACCTCCCTATACTCACATATGGTTGGATACACGAATGCGTACTCCTACAAAAAGGAAAAAAAGGAGTATGGCCTATATATATATAGAATTATTAAGATCAAGGCTGACAATACAGTGTAGTAGTCGACTTGTTGCAGCAATCATTACACAGAATTTAAGATCTCGTTTGATAACTGATCTCAAACGCAACCAAACGGTGATTGTAAGGCACTGCTATGTGTCGTAAGGATACCTACGGGGTAAAAATTAAATTGTTTTTTTTTTTTTTTTACTGTAAAACACTCGTATTTAGTTTACTATTTAATTATTTGCCAGTATCACTGTTGTCTCCTTTTCATTAAATTCAAACATTGTCAAGGGTCGATAGCAAACCAAGCAACAGCCCTAGAGTGATGGCAATTAACTTTGGTAAATACGTATACGGTTTCGCGCGGCAAAACTCGTCCCGTCGCGTAAATGACGCGTTAAGCCCAACGTTCCCATCTCGCGGCTCAATCGAAAATAAATGAGAATTAGCAATCAGGCGTATCCGGAAGCGCAACAGCGAAACTATAGTACAAAAAGAGAAAGAGATAACTGGAACGAAAACGAATAACCTATAGAGGAGTGATGAGGCATCGAGAGAGGGGGTGTAGGGTGGGATATGTCGAGGAATTAAAATTCTCACGGCCAACCCGCACGAGAGCATGTACGTATATATATATATGTGTGTGTGTATAGGTGGTAGAGGCGAGTATTTCATTTCTGGGCAATCGGGCTCGCCGGGCAATTTTATCGCGTGCCAACGGAGCGCACCGACCGCTTCCCTCCCCCCCCCACCTTCACACTCTGGATCGTTTGAACGTACCGCTAACCACCGAAAGCCTCGGCTTTTCGTGGCCACCGCTCGGGCAAACGCTAAAAACCGCGAGAGCTGATTGCGGCCACGCGAAAAACCACCAACCCCCCCTCTCTCAAGGCTCCTCTTCCATCCTTCCCTCTCTCTGTCCCTCTTTTTTTTCCTGTCTCGTTTATGTACGCGCGTGTGCGTGTGGGTTACTTCCGGCCTGGCTAATGAAACATCTTCCGAAAGGCTCGTTTCCCTCGTTACTCCCGAATTTCCGGCTGTAAATCGATTTCTAACAATACCCCTTCGCCCCCCATTTTTTTTCTTCGTTCTAGTTTTAGTTGTTTTTTCCTATAGTTTCGGGAGATTGTACGAACTCCGAAAAACGGCCTCTCGTGGATTAAAGCCGCTCGTGGAAACATTTTTCGCACCCCCGGCCTAACAAGATTTTTCCGCCGCGATGCTCCGTACGTGGAGTATACCATAACACATACATACCAACTAACTCCCCTTTCATCGGGAGGTACGAGACCGCGTGTATATAGTTGTGGAGGCGCGGGTGTGTACGGGCTAGTGGAGGGGGGGGGGAGGATAAAAGTTTTGCCTTGACCGTAAATTCATAGGAAATAACGCCGCGGCTCTGTTCGGCCGTAAGAAAAAAACTTTTCCGCTATGCGTTTCGGTGGGTACGTATAGCCCGCGAGAGAAACGGTTTAATTAATATTTTTCGTGAAACCGCTTGGCGATGCTAAATTTTCATTTCCAATTGAAAAGTTCCCCGACCCCCCTTGCACCCCGCAACAACCCTCGTATACGTACTTTTATTGTGAACTGCAATATTTTTTCACTCAAACTTGTTATTGAAAATTTTATTTCCAACCCTTAGAGTTGGCAATTGAAAAAACAGCCACAAGTGTGTATTGTTTTTTTGAAAACAAGAGGCTTAAACATCGAGAATCCACGAGCTCACCTGTTAATTAATATTTTACCACACACGTGCTCGACTACCATCGTAATCCATGGAAAAAAAAAAAAAAATGTAATCGACATCGTACCGAGTTTGTAAGCCTAATATAAATCACCGGGACGTACAAAGTGATAAAGAATCGTTATAATAATCCTCGCTCGCGCGTACGGTAATGCGTAGTTGTTCACCCCCTCGCGTTTTCGCATACCTATACCCATCAGATTAAAGCATAGATGAAACGAGGGGGGGGGGGTCAAAACCTAGCGATGGACTATTATTTGGGTGGGTGTAATGTACGAGCGCGTGTTCAACAAAACAGCGCCGATGACCTTTTCGCGTTTAAAGGATTCGCGGGCCGGCTTTTATAATCCCACGCAAACGTGTATACAGTGTACATTTACTCGTATCCACGTGCACGAGCGCGCGCGAAATCCGGAAGCATTTAACATAATTAGGTGCGCGGATCTGGGGAAAGAAGAGGAACGGGTGGGGTGGGGTTGGCTGTCGTCACTATACGTATATACATGCACACGCCGGGCGGTCCGTCCGACAGAGATATAGCCAGGGCGACGCCGCGTGTCAAAACGTGGCCGGCGGCGGCGGTGGTGGTGGTGTATCCTGTACGCGCTCACACACACACACAATCTCTCGTATACATACTCTCCGGGGAACGGGAGTATGGGAGGGAGGACTGGTAGGTGGCTGCAGGTTAATCGCTAGTCCACGTTGTCGAGGGCAGGGGAGGAAAGGGGGCTTGAAAACGCTCGTACGCTCGAGGTGGTAAAACAGTTTGACCTTTTAGCCCGAGCTCTCACTTTCGACGCGGATTTATATTTGAAATTTCGGGAGGGCCCCCGGACGGGGAAAACCGAGAACGAAGCCGCGTTATACGTTTTATACGTATATATATCGTCGTGGCTAGCCAAAAATATGTACATCATACACACGTACGGCCATCTACCAACACACGCGTGCATAATAGCCCAAGCAGCCACGTGCTCCGGTGCTTTTGCCTTTGTATACATGTACATACATATATATATATATACACAGCTCGCTCGCGGCTTTTCCGGCGCTGTACGCCCAATTAGCATATTCCTCCCTGCCGGTGTTGTCTCTGTCCTGATTCTTCGGCCGAGTATGTACTTGCATAGCTGCCTATCAGGCTCATTGTTGAAGAGTCGATGCAGCAAAAAAAAAAAAAAAAAAAAAAAAAAAAAAGAAATACAAGCTCAAAACAACAATGATAACAAGTACATGTTGGTTTACATGTATACATACAGAGTATAAGGGGTAGCTGAGTACGTACATGTGCATCCGTAGACAGTGCGTTTGCGTGGGTGGGCGTATACCTTGCAAACTACAATAACAAATGCTCCGTCGTTCTTTCTCCGTAGGGTTTGGGGTGGGGGTGGAGAAAAGACTACCGCTGCGTTGCATAATGTACACACTGGGGCGGGGTGGGGAGAGAGAGAGAGAGAGCTTGTAAACACGTGTATCGCGCATCAGAGCGAGAGACAAAACGGGACGCTCGCTCGGCTCATTGTTTCCCCAGTTGGTATAGCTTTCAATGGGGCGCGAGCCATAATGCGAGAGATAGAAGCCAGAGGCTCGCAAGTTCCGTCGGATGTGTAGCGCACACGCGTGCACCCCCATATGCATGTATATATATATATATATATGCTCGTATCGGTGCCCGTACAGCCCCCTACCCCTCTGTCTCCGTTATCGGTAGCCAGCGCTACACGTACAAGGTATACCTTAGCAGCCGCACGTGTGCAAGGACTCGCCGAGTGTTTCTATCTTGCTGGTGCAGCAGCCTCTATGTAGACAATTCTTTGGTCTCCCTCGATCTCTGCAGTGTATGTATATTAGGCGCTGATAGATGTGTACCGTAAGTGCACGCGTGGTCCCCGTTCCATTTAGCGCAAGTTCCTAATGAGACAGATTCCGAGCGACTGCGCCCCTACCCTCCTCGATATTTCCCCCCCCCCCTCCCCTCCCCATATCTCTCTCTGTTGTCCTTTTTTTGTCGATTCGCGATCGCATTGTGCGCTCAGACTGGAGATGCAAATGATAAGCCTCGATGGGACTGTTTTGCAGGGATCGCTATGTATGAAAGCCCATTGCATCAAATGAGTCGAAAAATAATACGGGGTTGGCGCACGAATGCGAGTGACAATGCCGACGTGCATGTACAATACTTTGCGCCCCTTTTCTATAGGTATACGTATATGTACCTTATACGTCATACACCCATACGTATCGTGTGTATATAGGTATCCGGGTGCATGTTCCAACAATTCGGAACAACTGCGCAAAACGGAGAGTCAAACAAAGTGGATGTTACACAATTCCCTTCTTCGGCTTTTCAGTCTTATATACGTGCATACGTGCAGGTAGATCCGCGCAGATTTATAGACGCCTCGGGCAAACGCTCCCTCTCTTTATGTATATATATATCTTTCCAAAACCGGACGCGAGTACATAATGTACCTATATATACACACACACGAGCGCGCTCGCTTGTATCCATCAGGTAATAAGGCCTGGGTTGGAGGTCTCCGGAATTGCTTTGCATACCATTTCGCGCAATCGCGAGATCTTAATATCAAGCGTAATTTAGAGGCTATACTACTGCCATGTTCCTACTTATATGTACGTACAGTATATAGGTACCTACCTGCTCCTTTCTGTTCGTCCCTATCCTTTGGCTACCCCTACTTGTGTTACGTCACGTCTTGCCTACTTTGCTCGTCTTTCTTGCAAAAGTGTGGGTGGCCGGACGGCTGGAATAAGTCTCAACCAGTACCCTCCTCCCCCCCCTCCCTACTTTTGACCCTCTGTTTTACTCTTTACCCGTCAAGGGTTATTATTACCGTGTGTGTGTGTATATAGTACGCATTTTGTCGTTTATACTACTGCAGACGCGTGTATAATATACACCTATAGGTACACACGCGTTTTATGTACGTCGGGCTCGTTTACCCTCACGAGTTCTCGAAATTACAAACTGGCTTCGTGAGTGGGTGCAATAGGTACACCCGCGATTTTCATCAATATAATATCTCTCTCATAGTTTCTTTTCTTTTTATTCTTCATTTTTTTTTTTTTTTTTTTTTCTTTTTTCCTAATGACTTCAACCGCATAGTAATCATAACCGTAGTATACGTGTCAAATGACAGGCACATGTTGTTCAACATGATTTCCACTTCTATATTCCTCACAGGTGTATTTTGCCCTCTTACTCTAATGATGATTTTTGATGTTACGAGCTTGAATTAATAAATGAACGTAGACGCATCTCCATACTAATTAAATGAATATGGATATGAGTGGTCGCGGTGGTGCAACGGTAGAGTTGCAGTTCCGTCGGTCTCCGAGGTTTGAGCTACATTTAACGCGGGTAGAACTTGGATGGGTGACCGCTTGGGTACCATTCGGGTCTCGCCGCTTAATCTGTGCTCTTGATTCCCGAAGGTCGATTACTGTTCATGTGACGGCTTCGTCTTCGTGATCAATAGGTGTTCTCCGGTGCACCGATGGCTAAATAAACACTATGCTTGTGTAAAAGAATGGTATGTCTGAGCCTACGGGCGATGATGAATAAAAACAAAAAACAAAAAAAAGATGTCGATTTAATAATCAATTTTTATTTCTTATGACATAAACATTCGTAAAAATATTACTGCTTCTTTGCGTCATGATATTTTTCACTCAACTTTTTATTTTATTTTTTTTTTTTATACATCATTGTATGCATTCACTTGGCAGTTGACGTGAAAGGGACACACATACCTACGTGTATAATCAGTGATTTAATTTTTTCCCTCATTATTTGTAAAGATGTTTCTGCCGCTGCTCTTCCCTCCGGCGCGTGTGTCACTCGAATCGCGCGCCGCTGCTTTTCGAGCGCATTCGAGCGTTTACTGTTGAGAGGCCACGCGACGGTGATAATTAGTACCTTATTTGCGAGTAGGGTATACGTGTATATAATGTACTGTACGTAACGAGGGGGTGAGGACGAGAAAGGAGGTAGGTCGAAACGTACGGCGAAAAACCTTTGCGGCTAACTTCTCTAGGCCACTTTGCCAACTCGTCGTCGTCATCGTTCCGGGACACATTCTACCCATCGAAAAGTTTCATATTTGTATGTGTGTAAATGAAAAAAAAAAAAAAAAATTTCAACCACTCGACAACCTCCTCCTCCTCCTCCTCCTCTACTTTGATACTTGTGTATGGCCTCTTCTTTCACTCGTGCACTTTTCAGCTGTTGTAATTGCATGACTAGAGTACGTTTTTATTTGATCAACTTCTATCTCGTGGGCACTTTTCATCTTTATTTACAAAAAAATTTCATACCGCGACTCCACCACTCGAGGAAGAGGCTTAAGTTGCAATACATGTCATTCAAACTATAGTGACACACGATTCGCGTTCTCTTGTACTTCTCGTCAATTATCAAAAAAAAAAAAAAAAAAAAAAAGTTCCTTGTTTGTTTGCGTTGTTTTCATTGCTGCAGCTTACGAGTACCCGTGTATGTTAATGTAATACAAGCCAGTTGACGTCGTTGAGACGCAAACATTGTTTGTACTACCGTATATATACTCGTATCGAAGTTTTAATTTTAAACTAAAAGTAAAATCACTACAATGTAGTTACGGGGGTGTTTAAAAACCCCTAACCAATCCCGTCGTCGCACTTGGAAACAAATGTATTAGTATGATATAACCCAGGGGCTAATTCTCGCGCTTTAATCGCTCAGTCATTTGACGTGTTGGGGTGGCGGTCGGGAGCGGCATGAAAAATGACTGCCGATAAATTTCGACAGTATTCTGTCCATTGCATTGCAATAATACCGGACCATATATTAAGAGCAGAGAGGGTGAGACGGGAAACAGCGGGTAGAGGGAAATTGCGCGAGGGATGAGCTTGTCTCCCTCCCACGTGCACGTATAGTTGGGCCGGTAACATATTACGAATTAATACCAACTGCTCCGGTGAAATATTACTGGAAAACAGTGAGCGTTATTTCGCGGCTCGCTCGCGAACAAATTGTTACGCTGCGAATTTTCTTTCAAATTTATATTCGACGCGAGGCCCCGGCTTCTCCTCTACCCCCGCCGGTGCACGCAAAACTCTTTTATTCGCGAATGCGCGACACGAATTGTTGTTGTTGTTGTTGCTCTGATACTTCTTTTTTTTTTTTTTTTTTTTTGCTCGTACGATTATTNAGATAAAACGGCTCGTTTGGCGCGTTTCGCCCCGAGCGAATCGCTCGCGCTGGACTTTGTCGCGCGGCTGCCCAGCGGAGCGGGTTAATTGTTTTCTCGCCTCGATTTCAATCACACGTGTATATATTATATACACAAGTTGTTTTTTTTTTTTTTTTTTTTTTTTTTTTTTTTGCTCGTACGATTATTCGTTTTTTTGAGTTTTTACAAACATAGCCATTACAATGCATCATAGTGTCAGAACTGCATCGGGAAGAGGGTGGGCTGTGTATAACAATATTTCGAGGACACACTCAAGAGCGTTGATATTATATGTAAAAAAAAAAAAAAAGGTCAGTGGGCCAGTGCAGCTGAAACATTAATCTTCGTTTCGTTCTCTTTTCTTCTTTGCATATTATAAAAATACAAAAGGTTATAAATCAAGTAGGTCAACTCGCTGAATAATCGAAGCTGCCGAATGAAAACGAAAATGGTGCATATTGTAAACGTGGCCATAGCTGGGACCTTCAATTATTTTACTCTGGTTAACTACGGGCGTCATTCACGAGCATAAATACATGTATTTGTTTAAAGATTCGGTGAATGTTTCATTACAACGGTCCTTTTTTTGTTCATCCGCGGAATGTACGGTTAATAAAAGCAGCGAGCGGTGGAGGGAGTGGTGAGCCGAGACCGTCGGATAACCGCGTCGATGAGCGTTTCATCCGCCAGTTATCCAGCCAATTAGCCGCGGGGCTATCGACCGGAAAAAACGAGCGAGCGCGTGAAAAACGACACTCGGGACCCGATCGCCTTTCATCATCATCATCATCATCGTCGTCGCGAGCGCTGCATGACAATAATCATCATTACTCGTTGCACATATTCTGTCGGTGCCGAATAATATTTGTTGATACCTGATGCCGGTGCAGCTTACGCTTTGACGCCCTCCCATCGCCCGTTTGTTCTCTTTGTCGTGTGTACACGATTATCGGCATAAAATGATCTTGTTGAAGGTAAATCGGTCGACGTGCAACTGAAATCATATTTATGCACCCCCTCGTGATCATCGTGTTATTTGCGGAAATTACGCGCCAGTAGAGCTCAACGGCAAACGCTTTGTTTTAACGCGAGTGGATTTTCCACTTTTCGCGCGCGCGTTTTCTTCATCAAGCTTTCAAGGTGGCTGTAAACATCGGATTAACAATAAATTTTCAAATGGCGAATCACTCGGGGATTATTGGTCAATGGATCACAATGACGCGATCGAGAGCTGAGATAAAAAAAAAAAAACAAATCATAACGATATTTCCGATTATTTAGACAACATGGCAGTGTAGCAGCAGTACAGTGAGCATTTGACTATACATTTTTATTTTTTATTTCGAAGCTAGAAAACGGAGAGAAGTGCATCAGTGCACAAATTATTTTTAACATAAAATTGCAACGTCGAGTGCGTGTGCGAGTGTTTTATAAGAATTTAACGAGTTTACATTTCAAAAGAAAAGTAAGTAATTATTTAGAGATGAATATGTATTGTAAGGTCGATCGCCCATCACGACCGCCCATCACGTTTGGTTAAATAAAAGAATGGGGCGCCCTTTGGTGAAAATTAATATTCGTATGCGATTATCCATGGTAATTATTTTTACCACCGCGCGAGCGAGCCCCCGATGAAAAATGACAGTCCACCGGGCGCACTGTAAATCCTTAAAAATTCAATTAAAAGCCCGCGAAATTTCATATCTATGCGCTTTATGCATACGTACGAACGGCAAGTTTTAATAAGTCACAACGAATAAACCACCCGAGCCCTCCCACTCTCTTTATTCCCCTTCGCAATCCAGCCACCCTTTTTTTCAACGCTCTGTATACGTCACGCGGTAACAAAAATTTTCTTGTTTCTCGGCAATCACGCAAGCCCCCCCTTCCCCTCTTCGCAGCTGTGGCGACACAGAAGTCAATTCCGTCCGGAAGAGCCGGCCCGCGTTTCCATAATTCACGCCCCGTTATTACGAGCTTTAAATAATCCGCCCTACGTTACATTGCTGGCGCAGCGGTGGCGAGAAAAAAAAAACCAGTCGATCAAAGAGCCCGAGGGGGATGGAAGGCTCGCTCATTTGCCGATTTTGTTATTTGTCCCTTTTTTTTTTTTTTTCCTTCCTCGTTCGTCGAAAAAGAGCCCCGCGCGCTGTGGATATTTCTAATTACCAACCGGACTAATGCACAGCGGTGGACGATTTTTCAATTCCGAGTAATGAAGCGCGGAGTTGTTGGCGCCCCGGTAGATATTGATTGGGGGTGGTGGTGGTTGCCCAGCTCGCGTTTGTTGATATTCGTCATTAATCTTTAATCGGGCTATCTCCGCTCGATTGCGTTGGTCGTGAGCGAGAGGCCCTAGCGAATGGAAAAAAAATAAACGGGCTTTTTTAAACGTGCTCGGGGTGTTTTCCCTGCATGGCTGCTCGATGATGACGAGGGAGGCAGGGAGAGAGACGAAAAAAAGCCCTGCACCAATATTTCGTTGCGGGCGCGCCATTTGAAATCGAAAATGAAATCAAGTGCAGGACAAACGTTTTCGCGTGCCGCGTGTAGGTATGTATACGTAAGACTCTGCGCGCGCTGGTCAATTGTAAGGGCACGTACGAGAGTTGGGTGATAAAGTAGATATAGGATATCCGATGATGAACCCCGGGGAGCCCGAGTGCAAATATTTCCAGTGAAAGCAACGTGCAGTTCCGCACAGGAATTCATACGTAAAACGCAATAATATCGGGCCGATTGTTATCGCCACCCCCACCCCCCAAAGAGATAGTTCCGTTTTCGACTCGTCGATCCCGGCTCTATATTTATACCCACGTACGCGGGTGATTTTGATTAATTTGACCGATAATCGGATAATCAATATTTTAATCGATTACAGCGTGAAATTTGGACGCGGTGTACTTATATACATGTACGGGTGTATGTACAGTTTGATTAAAAACAAATAATTACATTATGATGTGTACTATGTCGTCGAGTGGGTATTGTTAGCCTCGCGTATCTTATATAAATTCATACGATTGATATTGCGATGAAAATTAAAAAATGCTTCGTGTAATGTTGATTATTCAACAGCCACGTAAGTATGTATACAGTTAATTATATTGGTAGGGAAGGAAAAAAAAGGCCCAGGGGCGAGGAGGGGTAGTTGGGATAATCAAAGCCGATGATTTATGATGTGAGGAAGGATATGCAAATCTTCAGATCGTCAGTTGGCGTGACTCGAGCTGGGCGTAAAAATGTTATTCACACCGGAATTCGCGAGGGCAGGATGATCGTTAAATCTCGAAGCGGATTTTTGCCGATCGCTCTCGAGGAGGCCTTCGCTGGATGTATACACACGTATCCAGCTGATGGCTACTTTGGAAAAAAAAAAAAAAAAAAAAAAAAACGGAGGAGGGAGGGGTTGCGCGTAAAGTGAGCCGGATTCCGGTCGAGAGGGAACAAAAGCGACAACGAAGGGGTAGCAGAGCACGGCGGAGGTCATCGGGCGCGAGAGCCGGCAAAAGGCAAGAGGAACTGAAGAAGAGGAGGGAAGAGAAGGGAAAGAGAGAGAGAGAGAGAGAGATACGTGTGGGTGAAAAAGAAAAGAAAAAAAAAAAAGGGAGAAGAAGAGGAAGGAGCGCTGGAAGAGGTAGAGTGGAAAGATGGGGGATGACACGTAAGGGGTGGAAGAAGGGCGAATCTTGGCCTCGAGTACCTCGCTCTTTGATGTCCCGACTGTGCCCCAAACTCGGCTACTGCAGCTTACCCTCCCTTTCTCCCTGCCCAAGTGGCACCCCGGCATCAAAGAAAGTGCCGTGGATATACTTCGAGCGCGCTAACTCTCTTTCTTTCTCTTTCTCGCTCTTCTCTCTTTCTTGTGCCCCTCTCCCACCTTCTGTTTCACCGTCGCCGTCGTAGTCTTTGGTTTCTTTGGCTGTCCTCACTTTTGCCGCCTTCCCTGCGTTTCGACCGTGTCGAGCATGTCGGAAAAAAAAAAAAAAAAGTTCAGCTCTCATACCCAATATGCTGCTGCTGTTGGTGTGCTACCGCACCATTACCTTCTGGGCACGCGTTTCTAGCCCTTATAGTATTATACCGCTCACACAACTATGCACAAATATTTAAGAACTTTTTTCCTATACTATTCTTCAGGTACTTTAGTTCTCTCGTAATTTTCCTAATCGTCGAAAATTGAGTTGTGCATCAATATTAAATCATAATGTTCAGGCATGGTGAATTTTTTTTTTTTTTCTTTGCTTTCTATCGGGCATAAACCTGTTTGTCACCTCTATAATACACATTATTTGTCGTCTGTATTATTTCAATTGAACAAAATTCATCAATCACGCATTTATGAAGGGATTAGCAGAGTTTGATTCGGGTGTGATGAATATTTCATCAACAAAGTGTACCCCAGGTCGAATTATGGAGAGTACCCCTATATTATATATTCCCGAGCATTATTCCATGCATTAATGTCTCTTTCGCGAGGGTTGAAAAATTTGTCCAATTTTCTAAAAATGTATAGTTTAAACACAATTTATCCTCTTACCGAACTTGTTTCGCGTTACCATTGATTATACGAATGTATTTATCACCCATAAGAGCGAACAACTTTAACAATCATTCAATTTTCCATTCCTTCCACTATCACATAAATATATATACAGCAGCACGGATCGCGAAATCTAATAGTATGTCTCCCCCTCGCCATTACTTATCGGCCGTGTACGAGCAAAAGATACTGCTTGTTGTAAAATAATGCGAACAGGCATCATTTATCCCAAACACATACTCGTGGAAGTGCATATTATTACACGCCAATGTAATATGTATATGGAACACGTGTAATGTTGGTGCAATAAATATTCGAGACAGCTGGTGGTAGTGGTAGTGTACGGTAATGCCCAAAGTCGTGCTGTATGAGGTGAACCGTGGCGAAAGTCGTAATGCAGATTTCGCACGAGTCTCATGATAAAGTAACGCAAAAGTATCCGAGAATAGCGCGAAATTTAAATTACACGTGTGTGTGTGCATGATTTATTCCTTTTCGAGCCTACTGGTAGACGATATCAAAGTATTAGTATTAATATTCGATAAAACGAAAGGGAGGAAAAAAAAAAAAATATGATGTATATGAAAAATTGAAAAATGTGAATTTATCGATTCATCGACGAGTGAGACTCGACCCGAAAATTAGCCGGCTAGTTCCGGAGTCGTTGACATCGGAGGGGAAAGAAAAAAAAATCTCTTTGGAGTAAGACGAGTGTGGAGTCTCGATTTTCTGCACGAAAAGAAGGGCACGTGGGAGTAGCAGCGGGCGCAGAGGCGAATCGCTTGCTCGGAAGTGTGAAACTGCCCGTAATCGCGGCAAGAGAGCAAGGGATGGGCGGAAGGGGCGAATCGAAAGAAACAGAGGGAGGGAAGTAAAAAGCGCTTCGCGCACTCGAAAGGTTAATGTCGCGGAGCGGGCGCGAAGAAGGGTGTGCGTGCAGCCCATACGGTAGTGTGTGCTTATATATATATACACGTGTGCAGGCCCATCGTCACACACGATCGATGCCAAAAGAGCCGGGGAGCAAAGGGAAGACGAAAAAGAAGTAGAGAGAGAGAGAGAGAGGAGAGCGCCGGCAGCCGTCTGAGAACGCTACTTACTTATTGTCTGGCGGGAAAATTTCCTAGGGCTCTTCACGCGCCCATCATCACACGTACACTATAGTTTAATATAATGTATATGTATCGTACACGTGTACATTATTTTACCTTTCACCTTTACATCCCGTCTTTTTCCTCGTCTTCGATGCATATAGGTATTTCGGCTCACCCCTATTTCTCTCTATACGGTTTAATTCCCATGTTACTGTACATTTACACCACGTTGTAATCCATCTTATATAGCGATGCTCGTCCACCCTCAAAGATGCACTGGAAGTGCAAAAATCGAGGGCCGTTGCAACAGGTGTGAATTCCCATTTTTTTTTTGTTTTTTGTTTTTCCAGTTTGTTAGCCCTTCGTGCGCTCGTGTAGCCGAGTTTATTCGGGTCAGAGGCAAGAGCTTGCGCGGCATACAAACACACACACACGAGCTTCGAATTTTCGCCGAGCGATCGAGTATTCCTCGAGTCGATCTCTGGGCGAGAGAGCCAAGCACCAGGGATGTAGATAGACGTACATCGGGTCGGGGTGAAGGGTAATGGGGGTGTGTGGGGGGGGGGGTACGTTCTCTCACTAATGCGTCGGAATAGATTAATTCTGACCAATAGGAATGCCGCGCGATCGAACGGCCCGGAGCGCATTACTCAATTATTTACGCTTCATTAAGTATATATCCAATGCCACCGAGTGTATAGCGCGCGCGAGAGCTACCAAGTTCGGGGGAGGAAGGGGGTGGTGGAGTCGGTAGCTCGCTCGCTCGCACCGTTGGGAAGGCCACTCCGATCGAGCTTGGACTAGGCGCTGTACTGTATGTATATATACTGCATCGTCTCCTCCTCCTCCTCCTCGTCTACTCTGCCTAGAGTATAGCAGCAGCACGTATGTACCAACCGGTACATAATGTATGAGGGCGCGTTCGTAGGTAAGCGCCGGTGGCCGCCACCCCCCCTCCCCCTCGGCTGTACGTAGCACCGCCAGCCGAGCACTAACTTAATTATTCGAGAAATTCAGCGATCCATTCCTGAGCCTCCGCCACCCCCTCCTCTGTCTTTTCGTCTCTCTCTCTCTCTCTCCCGTTGCCCCTGCACACGTACACACACGTATTTATACACACCCTCTTGTCCTCCATGTGTATGTGTATGTGTAGAGAGATACGGGTGCCGCACAGTCGACCGGCGGTGGTGGACCGATGGACCGCAGAAATCGATCGGATAGTTGACCCTGTCTCACTCCCCCGTCAGTCCTATACTTATATGTTGTGTTACACCTTACATTTTATTGCACAATTGTACATTACAACATTTTAGCGATCTTATACAGATCTCGTACAGATAGAAATAGGTAAAACAAATAGACTTGGCCCCTATAGATTTTCATATTCGACCTTTCACCCTTGAAATTCGTAATCATATATATATATACGTAGGGAGAAAGGGTCAAAAGACTTGGTTGGTTCACCCGAATGTAGTATGTACATACATATAGATGTCTGGCGCTTGATAACACTCGGATGGTCGTGCAGAGGCGTGAGCTTACGAGGAGTCAACGTTGAAATAATCATATCCTTTCATTTTTTCGTTTACATCGATTCCATCAGATTCAATCTTTGGGACGACTTTTCAGCTATACGAAGCTCGCGTGTGTACATACTTGATTCTCTCGCTATAAATAGACGCGATTTCATTTGTATAATGATTTATGCTCCACCCACGAAAAATCCATGCATTGAAAATCACACCGGCAATTACCATACTCGTTCCAAAATTAAAGTGCCCCCCTCTCTCTGGCAGATGGAGCCGAAAATTAATCATCCCGTTTAAACAAATTACAACGACAGCTCGTCGTCTTGTCCCCCCCCCCCTTTCTCTCTCTGTGCTCTCTATTTTATATACATACCAGCTGCGGCTTGGGGAGTATAGAAGAAACGAATAATTAAGGTATATGTATTTCCATTGCGTGTGTCTGTGGGTATGTGAGCGCAGCTGCTCGCGTGCTATTTTGTAATTTAATGGGACGCGGCGGGGGCGCGATTAATCTCTTTTCGGTGGATGTGTCCTATTGATATTCGAGCCGCGGGCTGTTGCCGAGCGAATAAATGAGATATTTCGTTAAACGCTCGCCCCGGGATGAAGAGCGCGCGGAAAACGTTGTAATCCACACGCAGTTTGCTGGTATATATTATATTCGCACGCTTTTGTAATAGGTTCACGGCTATGCGTGTACATTGCCTCGTGATTGATGTCACCTTTTCAAAACTCATCTTTATACTGCCCCCTAGATTTTGCTTTTCGTAAACATTGTGTGCTTAAACAGCTGATTCACCCCATTGTGTTACATTAAATACGGTTTTCACATAGTATCGATAAATATTATATGCACCACAACAGCAGCAACCACTTTCACGAAGCGGACATGAGTATAAATCGGCTACGTGGTATATTATACGTGCGTTATGAGTAAACCGTAATAGCTATACGGTGGGCTATGTCGAGGTAGTGTTGACGCGTGTTTTTTTTTTTTTTTTCCTTTTTTTATTTAAACGAGCCGCTAAAAGCCGGCGAGGAAAGGATGTACGCGAGAAGAGAGAATCCAGAGCGAGCGATCGGCCGTAGTGATAAAAACGCGCCTCGGCGTACGAGGTGTATTGTACATTGTGCGGAGAGGGAGACACTTTAATTATCATCGCGGCTGGGAGTATTTATATGCCAGGAAGCGCTTAAATAATATTTCCCAAAGAGAGAGAGAGAGAGAGAGAGGCGCCTTCGTTCTTGCGATAAAATATCGAAGGAGATGGAAATGGTGTAGCACATGTATAGCGTATACACAAGAGGGTCCCGATCGAGCCGAGCCGATAAGGTCCTGCGCGGAATATAGATCGTCGGCAGTATATGTATACGCCGGGCTATCGGGAGCGGAAATCAAAAGCAATATTATGCACTCGGCCGGTGCATCGAGAGAATAATGAAAATAATCGGCGTTACGCCGACGGAAAGACACGCATCGGTGGCTACACGGTAAATACTCTATTTTTTTTTTTTTTTTCGCCCAGCACTTTTACACATTCTAATGATAATGATTATCGAGGCTTCGGCTGGATTTCGGCCCACCCTCCTTACCCTCCTCGAGCCCCGTGCTAATAGCGTTCCGATTTTAATAGGTTTCGCCCGCCCCCGCTCACATCGGCTCCAATTATCCATTCTCGCCTTCGGGCCGATCGATGATCGCTCGATCGCGCGCTACACCGGACACCAGCCTCGCGTACACGAATATAAAGCGCGTGCGTGTTTTGCCGCCCTGCGTCGTCATCCATACGAGATAAAACGGCTCGTTTGGCGCGTTTCGCCCCGAGCGAATCGCTCGCGCTGGACTTTGTCGCGCGGCTGCCCAGCGGAGCGGGTTAATTGTTTTCTCGCCTCGATTTCAATCACACGTGTATATATTATATACACAAGTTGTTTTTTTTTTTTTTTTTTCTTCTCACCTCGGACATAAGTGATGTGTGTATAATATACAGATGCACAAAGTTGTATATCGCAGCAGCCGGACGCTACATCGTATAATATACTCGAGGCTGCGAGGAGAAGTAACATCTGCGTCGCTTGTGGAGGTCGTCTCGCGGAGAAGGGGGGTAGCCGAGGGAATCCGATTCGCCGCGGAAGACGGCCATTAGTAGACAATCAACGTCTACAAGGCAACAATTAACGCTATCTCGCGCCGCGGATCTGGCTCACTTGGTGTATGCTAATCCAGCTGGGCTCCGCGCGTGCATCCTCTCCGTTGTTGTTATTATTTTAAAATGGAACTTTTGCCGCTTCGATACACCCGCGCGTTGCAACGGGGAAAAAAAAAAAAAAAAAAAACCAACACAAGGAGACGAGCTCTGATTTTCCTTATCGCCCGGCTGCATCGGCGGCTTTGCTCCGCCGCAGTGTGTGAAAGTCCTCCCATGTTAGCTCTGTATTCTTTTCGTTGCTGAAATGGCCCCCTCCCCTTCTGTACACTATGGGGTATGTTTTATACACTGGGATATGTGTTTCGCCGCTGGTCGGAGGATGAAATTTCACGCTGCTACCGTTTATTGTGTAGGAAAATGATCGGCAGAATGATTCAACTACAATGTGCCTGTACATTATAAATGAACGTGCCACGTCAACGTTGAATCGATCAAAGTTTTTTTTTTTTCCAACTTTCATTAATTTTTTCGACGCCCGGGACTTTCATCGTGCGCTTACGAAGCATTAACCTGCACTCCCTGTAACTTATACACGTATACCAGTAAGAATTAGTGTTCACAATTTGGGTAAATTATGCAGCAGCTATTACACACAGACCGTATAGCTACGATAACGGCCCGCATCAGCAGCTACAGGTGTACCTATGTATATTGTCTCGTAGGGGTGGTAATATTACGAGGCACGTCGTGTCTTTATTGCTGAAAAACAAATCTCATGCCCGTTGATTTTACTCTCCATAATAGTTCCATTCGTTCCTTGGATACACATCATCATTTCTCACTTTTTTTTTCTCTTCCGTAAAACTATGTGGGTACTAGATATTATGTTGCCAAATTTTTAAGAGATTGTTAAGTTTTACTGTCAATTTCACATGTACGTCTCGTATAATATACTTGACGAGTCATTTCAAAATTTGTATCCTACGATACACCAAGCTATACTTCTAAATACGCACCACCCCGAGCTATTATAATAATGAACGAACAGACGTATTGCTGCCACTATATCGTGGTATAGGTATGGTTGTCAGTCGTCCTGAGAGCCTATTTACGGGCGAGACGAGATAACGAAGCCCCCTTGGAGGTATACCTCTGAACGCCCGATGCCGACTGAGCATATAATATTATATACTACACATGCATCGATCATACTACATGCATTATGAAATTATCCTAATAGAAGCACCAAACGTAAAAAATTAAGGGTAAGCAGGATCGTGTCTCGAAGCATCATATTTGTAGGGTTACCAGTAAACACAAAGGGCACTGTTCTTGTTTTTTTACAACACAACTCACAGCCACCAGCACCTGTGGTGGAGGGACAATTTGTATTTGAATGAGAAATCCAATAAAATGTATATAGGAGGCGCTTGCGGGGTATCGGTGACACAAAGGAAGGGACGAGCGACGAAATGACGTTGCAGGGAAGCTTTCGCTGTCACCCATCTAACCCTCTGTACATAGGTATTGTACCTATACATATTCGACTATTGCAAAACTTTTGATTGGACGATTCGTCAAACGAGCGAATGCTCGGCCCTTTTTGCCAAATGGCCGTTTGATTCTTCCATACAAGCGCAACGAAAACTCTTTCTTCTGCACGTACAATATATCCCGCGCTGTTTCTGCCGTCCATCGTGTATTTATACCGTTCGTGCGTTAATAATGCGCCCGACAAATAGGCCCTCAGAGGAGCAAAAGAGAGAAAGCCATTCGATACAGTTTTTTTTTTTTTTTTTTTTTCTTCTCACCTCGGACATAAGTGATGTGTGTATAATATACAGATGCACAAAGTTGTATATCGCAGCAGCCGGACGCTACATCGTATAATATACTCGAGGCTGCGAGGAGAAGTAACATCTGCGTCGCTTGTGGAGGTCGTCTCGCGGAGAAGGGGGGTAGCCGAGGGAATCCGATTCGCCGCGGAAGACGGCCATTAGTAGACAATCAACGTCTACAAGGCAACAATTAACGCTATCTCGCGCCGCGGATCTGGCTCACTTGGTGTATGCTAATCCAGCTGGGCTCCGCGCGTGCATCCTCTCCGTTGTTGTTATTATTTTAAAATGGAACTTTTGCCGCTTCGATACACCCGCGCGTTGCNTTTTTTTTTTTTTTTTTATCGAATTTTCGCAAATTAATTTTTCTCCGAGCGTCCCGGCGATATTTGACCGCGCGGCCGACCGAGCCGCTGCATTGAAAAATTTTTAAATGTTCCGCTGGATACGCATGGAGGACCCAGCAGAGCGGGCAGTTTGTGCTTTCATAATTATATTTTTAAATTATCGCCTTAATAACTTATAATCGAATTTAAAAGAGAATTTTAATATCACCCGGGAGGATCGGACGCCGGCGCGATTGTGTAATTAAATTTTTACCCCGAGCGTGTGTGCAAAATGGTCGAAACTTTATTCGCCCCCTCCTTCCCTTTGCATAATTCTGCTCGAAGATTTACGCGGCAGAGTTACGGCTATTCATACGTGAGCTTTTTCGCGGATGTTTTCGGTAGAAAGCAAATGGTTGATGAAATTAGTTGTATGCCTACTTTATTTTTTACGGCATACAAATAACGGTTTTTCAATAAACACTAAAGTAGCTGCTTGTTTATCTCATCTTGGTTGCAATAATATTTAAATTATCCTTATATTGCTGAGCTTTTGAGTGCTGTTATGAGAAAAAAAGCAATAAATAAAAAAAGCAAGTTCCACGATACGAAGTCATTGAAGTCAAAATTGCATCTACGTGTGCAATAAAATTTTCAGGTCAATGTGCGTAAAATTGGTTTTTATTCCACTGTTGTGGGGAAGGAAAAAAAAAAGTTGCCAGGGTCGTTTGATATTAATACTGTAATCCGCCCGAAATGATTTTTTTTTTTTTTTTCGTCAACTTCAGCGTGAAATTAAAATGTTCCCAGTTAAGTTCAGAATAAACAATACCGTTGGTAAGAAAATTAATTAAATTTTTGTTTTTGCTTTTAAAATTGGATTTTATAAAACAATCGTCAAAAAAATAAACAAAGCACCATCTAAAAAATATTTTTGACAGCTATCTCCAATTGCATCAATGAAATATGCATATAAATAACAGCTACTGTATAAGAGAGAGAGAAAAAAAAAACAAGTAGTAGAAAATCTTTTCCACCTCAAGTTTCTGGAGAAGAAGCGATACCATAATAGTCCCAACTCAAGTCCTCGTAGCAGGTGTATCGGTGCTCGTGCATATATAGGAAAGAAAAAGCACGTCCGAATGGAGAGCTGGTACAGGAGGGTTGCTCGCGCCTAGCTCGATAGACGATAAATCGCTACGATTTTACACATAATTCGCCGGTGCGCACACAACTCGGACGCTAAGGGAGTACCTATATAGGTATGGTGCGAGAGGTGGGGAGTGTTATATATTATCACGGTAGTCCAACGAGAGACGGCGAGGGAGTAGTCGGTTGTACATACATACATATATATATATATATATATATATATATATATATATATATATTACTTGCACCAAAAAAAGCCACAAGAGCAACGTGGCACGCAGCGGCTGCAGGCCTNATATATATATAGGCGCTTTTAAACGAACGTACTCGCGGGAGTAGGTGTATATATATATATGTGTGTTATATACCTATACACAGCGTTATAGCGGGGCGAGCAAGCAGCGTTGGAAATGCTAATATTAAAAGTAATATTTCTGCGCCGTCGGGAGTACGGAGCCCGGCGCCGCTTCCTCGCTCGCTCGGCTGCTATTTATTTTTAATATAAATTAAACAATTTATTTTCCGGGGCACCCTCGCTTGCCCACTCCCCTCCCCTACCCATCGCCCCTTTCTCGCAGCCCTGCCATATACTGCTGCTTGTGCACCGAAATAGAGAAATAACGCCGGCGCGCAATATCGAATGAAATATCGCCCGCGACCTTCGCGAGCGAGCGTTTGCTGCTGCGTGTATAATATATACATGTACCTACTTCTGTTGTTGTAGCTGCTGCTACTGTTACAATATACCTACGGTCAAAGTAAAGGCAAACGTATACACATACACGCCGTTGTTGCAATTTGCATCTATGCAAAGAATATGGCCACAGCGAAGCGGCCACTGGGAGACCGAGAATAATGGGAGGGATGAAAAAACTTTTGCATCTGCTGCAGCCTTTTTTTTCATCCCACGCATGTACTTATTGTTCCGACTATTTTTTTTCCTCTTGGCAACTTTTCGTCTTTTCTTGCTTCTTTTTCACTGCCTCTTCGATACATTTGGATGTTCCGCGCCCAATAAACCTACCTGCACTCGTTTCATCCAGATGTACAAAGTTTTTTCATTGCGTTACACGGTTGGCTAATTAATTCATGGATCCATCGATTTTATTGTTTGTTGAATATTTTTACACTTTTATATATGTATTATACGAATATTTAAAAAAGTAGGGGGATAGTTTTCAAAATCAGTCCAAGTAAAGTGGGACATTCGTAGTTTGAACGATTGTTATTATACGTATACAGCGCGTTTACTTCCAAAGTCCCAATGTCGCAAATCGGGAGGTACGGATATAGGTATACACCATATACAGTTGGAATACGGCAAATTAGTTTTCGTCGGATTAATCGTGATTATTAATACAATCTAGTTGAGCGCTTTGTCGCACTGAAATCCAGCCTCGACGGTACACGAGTCGGATAGTGCCGTTGCCGTTGTTGCTACCACGGCGTAAAATTAAATCACGGAAATTACGTTATCTCGCTTCGACGATCCAGTTGGTAGCAGCTATAACCACACTCATCATGTACCACCATATTACTATACTCGTACATATCCGTACCCACTACTGCGTAACATATAATACAATCACCGAATTCCGCTACTGTTGCCCGATAGGAAGAAAATGCTCGTGTCCCTCCTTCTTCACCCTCGGCTATACGGTATAGCGCGGGTATGAAATAACTTATTCCACCATACGCATACCGTGTAAACAGTTATCTCGTACCTAAATATCTCTATATGTATGTACATGCGGAGTAAAAGCTCTGCAATCTTAAATATGACCACACAGTCATCTCTATCGCGGCAAATCTCTCGTCCATCAAATCCTGCAATAATAACAAGGGACAATTAAATTTGCAAGTAGAGTGGACACGCTGAAGTAAGTGTACATATATAATTATATACGTTGCTGCTCCTCGAAATAGCACTCGGTCGTTGTTGAGTTTGGGAAAACTCGAGTTCAAATATTTCTGCCGGATGTTTGGCGTGTGCATTTAAGTTCACGCGGGCGTACTGCAGTGTAGGTACATGCGACTCTTTTTCCCCCCTGCAACTGATGCAGCTCGTGCTTATATAGGGCTCTCACCTCACGACGACCCCAATCAGCACTCGGCATGTTGCTGGTACTGCAACGTTTGCCCTTTCCAGCCCCCTTCTGTAACTATACTTGTGTATGTTACCCGCTTTTTTTTTTTTTTTTTTTTACCCCCTTGTGACTTCGACTCGCGTTTGAAGCTGCGTTTGAGCCGATTCCTTTGAGTTTAAACTGTCTTATGGTATATGGATCAATTGCGCGTTGGAGATATACGCCAGTTTTACTGTTTGTTTAAAGCAGAATCTTTTTTTTTTTTTTTTCGAGGTAGTAATAGATATTTTGCATCAAAAGTTGTTTATACAACATTTATGCACATATTCTTAAACGAAATCACAGCTTGATCATAATTATGTACACGTATGATTGATAATATGCATGGAAAACTCCAACATGTGGTACATCGTGTTTATGTACCAATACATTGTATTTGTTGAATACATGTTTGTAATTGGCGTTTACATATTATTATCTATAATTTCACAAAGTTAGGGGCTTAAAAAAGAGAAAAGATGTCAATCCCCTCTGATAAGGCATTTTAAGAACAACTTATGTAATGTCGATTGTTTCACTGCCGGTAAGTATATACTTTTACTTCAAAACAATTGAATGCGTGCCTCTGAAAGCGTGATTGTTCAGCAGCAGGGGATTATCAATTTCAGTGATATGCCTCATGTACGGCACACGTAGGTAAATTCATTATAAATGTTGAATGTTGACGATAACGTTGCGCAACAAAAGCAACGTGACTTTACGTAACGTAACATAAATATACATATATTTTATTGGGTTGAATCATACAAGCGTCATTGTAATCGTCCCTTCTTTTTTCACCATATATATATATATATTTATGTAGTTGGGTACTTTGCAAAAATGGGTAATTATCCCGCTTCCCTCTATGAAGAGCATGCGTGTGTATATAATATACGTGTGTGCGTCGTTGAATCGTAAGGGATGCCAAAGGGGGTGAGAGAAACGTTCACCCCACAGGTACCTGTATGTAAATGCGAAGGATATAGGTACGAGGAGAATCTGAGAGCGCGACGTTGGCGCAAAATATGTGGATGCAAACGAGATTAGGCGTGCAATCCCGTTTCCCATGGCGGCCCGCGCTCTCACTCTTAATTCGTATACGCATTTACACACACGCGTGTGTGTGTGCATGGCTGCATGGCGCTTGTGTGTCTCGCTCGGTCGAGCTGACGGAGCAACTGTAATTAAGACTGGATTACCTCGCGAAATTCAATCTGCTGTTGTAGCTGCGCCAGTCAAACAATTTTCCTTCCATCTCTCGCGAATTGATCGTTTCGGGGCGCGTTCGCTGCTTCCGCCGATTCGTGCAAAAGTGCGGATATTAGCGAACCTTAGTATATGTATATACCTACTCCCCCACGCATCGGTACCTTTTTTTTTTTTTTTTTTTTTTTTTTTTGCACAAAACAACCCACTTCCACTCGGATGAGTTGTCCCGCGATGAGGCGATGTATACGTACATTGTAGCCCACAGCTCGGTACTTCTGCATCTCAGACAGTTGATTGATTTTGTAGCAGTAGATTGACGTGATGCAGATCGAAAAATCGGTGCTAAAATAGAGCAATTTTTTTTTTTTTTTTTTTTTTTCAAACAAGGGACGAAAGTAAATTTACGATCACGCAAGACACAAAATCGCTTCAGACCAACTTCAAAGCCGACTATACCCGCGGAAATGCCCTCAAAATTATCGACTCGCGTATCTTGTCTGATGTACCCAAGTAGGGGGGGAAACCTTCGAGGAAGAGGAAGGTAAAAAAGGGGAGAGGAAAAATGAAAAGGGGGTTTTACCGAGTCGAGGAGGCAGCAGTATATATTGCATGTATATATACGTATGAGAACCCTTCAGAGTCACCTGTAGAGCGGCCTTTTAACGAAATTGCAAAAATTAAAGTAAAAGAATGTGCCCCTCCCCCCTTCCCCGCTACCTGAAACTGTGCTAACAGAAGCGGATGATGTTACTATACATACATTTTTTTTTTTTTTTTCATCCTCCCCCTTTTCTTCTTCTGCTTTTCAGAATTACTCGAGCACATTACATACGATACATATACAGATGTGTGCAGTGCAGCAGTTGCGCAATTATATTAATTGTTGTTGCGTCATCATCTCCTCGCGTCGCAGCATCGAGCACGTGTGCTTCTATTTTGCATTAATTGCGGATTATTATTATTAGCTCCATTGTACAATAAAAGAGCGAGTCAACGCTGTAGCAGTCATGTCGCGTGTATAATGTATGTGCGCTTCTATTTTTTTTTTTCCATTTTTTATTTTTTTTTTTTTGCTTATCGAGCAAACGCAGGAGGGAAGTTCAGAGGGTTATATTGTGTAACGTATAACAGATGGTGACGCAGATATTGTAAATCGTTGCACAAGAGCTAGAATGTGTTTAACGACGCGATGTATAATTATCGCGTGTCTGTCCCTCTTTGTTAATATGAATACGCATTTACGCGAATTGTTACGCGATGGACGTGTACCACTACGTTTTTATTAAAATAAATTAAATTAACCGGACTATTTATAAGTCTCCATTGGCATCAGCTACTGATTATCACGTAGATATTGCAGGTAATAAAATATATATATAAACGTACACCCACCCATTGGTGCATATACATGTGCGCGATGGCGGTGGGGTATAGCTCGTATAGACGATTCGTTAAGTGATAATGACGTGCCAGTATAACAGAAAGCGTCAACAGTATCGCTGCCAGACTGCCGTTACTGGGCTGTTGTGCAAACTCGAAACAATCCGATCCCCCATCCATACGAAGGTGCGGCCGCTGTATACGCGTGAAAACATATAGGTACAATCCTTGTTATATTGCACGCGTACGCTACACGGGTGTGTTATATACCAACGCCACGCGGTAGCATCAATTTATCGTAAACAAATAAATCTATTTATTCGCCCAGAGACGACGCGCCCGAGGACCTCCCCTTCCTGTCCGTATACATACACATATATACCTCATACTGGCGCAAATTTCTCTCTCCCTCCGTGTGCACGCTGTACGATATATCCCTTTCCTTTATACGAACATCCCCAGACTGATGATCCCTCTCCTCTACCCGTTCAACTTTGGCTACACCATGTATCCACCCTTCGCATGGAACTGTAATCATTAATTTGACAAAAATAAAAAAAACTTTACTCTCACGTGTGAGGGTTTTATTTGTTGTTATCCCGATAATTTTACCATCGTCTAGAGCAGCTTGTCCCCTTTTTTCTATCCAGTCGACGACGTAGAGTTATATACTTGGAAGCTTGGATTCAAACAAAAGCTCGTAAAACACTGGTGACGAGTAAAAATGTGTCGACGTTTCTGTGCAGTCGTACAGATTGCATTTTTTTCTCTCTTTTATCCCAACTCTCTATTATACATTACAGATCCACGAAAAGTTTCGCGGTCGCTCATTTTCCCGGCCCGGCTGCAAACGAGCTCTTCCTTTAATTTTTTTTTTTTTTTTCTTTTTTTTTGTTTTTCGCGCCCGCGCGTTTAATGATCCGCAGCTCTCTCTCTCTCTCTCTCTCATCAGCGTAACTCGATTTCGAGTTGCCGCTGCAGCCGAGCCCATACATATATATACCTACGCGCGCAGCCTTTCCGTGACGTACCCCGTTTCTCTCTTTCTTTCTTCCTGCCTCCCAGTTCCTAGTTAATACCCTCCTCCTCGAGGCCGCCGTGCCTCCCGCGACGTTAATTTAGACGAATTTCATTAGAACAAACGAACTTTGCTAATCCACGGTAATCTGATTAGAAATTTGCCGGCGCATCCTTTCCCTCCCCCCCAATCTCTCTCTCTCTCTCTCTTTCGCCTACAAGTCGTCGATCCCCGAGCCTTTTCTATATACACCCACTGTATGACTCTCCCCCTTTCAGCCTCGTTTCGTCTGTTGACTGAAATCCAGCGGCTGTTATGTGTGTTTATGTACGAGAGTCGCTCGCGCGGCGCGACGGGCAGAGAGACGCGCACACCTGCGAGGATCCTTGACGCCTGCCCGGATGATGGGTGCAAATATTTGCTGGGAATTAGCTCGTTAGCCGAGCGGTTCTGTCTCGCCAGCCATCGGCAGTGCGTAGCTTACGGACACTATCTCTCTGTCTCTCGAGAGCAAAGAAATGAACACGACAGCGCGTTCTCTCACAAATAATTTTACCGAGTAATTTGCTCCGAATAAATGTTGTATGTACCACGTAAAAACACGTGCCTGTAACTTGACAGGAGACTGCGATGCTCCGTTTGATTGTCCAAAATAGGTACCGAGACAAAAAGACTTGGAATTAAGACCCTGCGCTTTTATTTTACTGTTCAATATTACATAGGTACGTACTTTTGCAACCGAGGGACTATTCGATGTAAGTGGCAAAGAGAGAGAACGGAGGGAGTGAAGTACCATATGCGTATACGGTAAAAGCGGTCATTTGTGAAAACGATACCGGGAGAGAAACAAAAAGGCACGTGCCAATTGGTGTGTACTTACGTAATGTTGCAAAATATCCCAGGCAGTGGGTGTAGCTGTCTCAGGTGTGGGGGCTATAATTTGTCGCTTCCTCCTCCGAGAATAAGTATCGGGACGAGCGCGGTGATCGGTCGATGACGTCGGCCCTTTGATGAATATTTTATAAGTGTCCCCCGCCTTGCGCGACATCTTCCCGCGTGTCCCGTCAAAGTGGGGGCTCCGTCTCACCCCATAAGGCACCTCTGTGTCATTGTTCGCTAATTGTCATCGTTGCCACGGACCTGTGAGCTGTAATACCGCATAACCACCACTGGGTCCTCAGTCATATGTGTATATGTATATAGTTGGTTCAATAATGTACGGGCGTCGCTCTTCCTCGTGAATTATAAGATAACCGCGCCTCCACATTTGTACGTATACCTATACCGTGTCCGTTTAATCGAGGAGGAGGAGGAGGAGCAAAGGAAGGGACGACGACGACGACGACCCATCCTTTGCCCTGATTATTTATTTAAAAATGATAGTCTTGGCAGTAATCGAGTATTAATCGGTTGCTCTACCTTTTTCACTTGATCACTATACATCGCGGCTCTTGAATAATTTCGACGGAAGGGAGGTGGGCGAGGACTTTTTAGCCGATACCATTGCTTGCGCGTCATCGATAAAAATCAACCGCAGGGGTAATCATATACGTGTGACAATTAATTTATAAAAGAGCGCCCGTACAAATATTATGGATACTGCATAGGGCTTTACGCCAGCTTTATCTTCTTCGCCCGTACTTGCTCATTGTAGGTCGCGGATGTGCCGGAACCATTTGATTCTGCCCCGATACGCGATAGCTAAGACTCGATCATCATTCACCCCCCCCCCCCTCCAAAGTCTCTCTTTCTCCCCGAACGCGTGCAATAATTAAAATCAACGTGCTGTTGTTGCGCTTTACATGTATACATCACTTGTCGGACGGATGACGTACGGTTGTTATTTACGACGCTCGCAGTTTCCGATCTTGCCGCCGTCGTTATTCAATTACAAATCATCATCGTCTATTAGAGTCGAAAGGAAAGCTGAACCTGTGATTAATAGCGCGAGGGTTGAAGCTGCATGGGCAAAGGATCGTTGAAACCCTATAGTTTTCCTTCGGAGCGAAAATCGATGTGTAAGTCGATCTTTGCTGTATAGCCATCACCCACAGGCTCGAGAGAAGATAATAATCTACAGGGGAAACCGTCTGGCAGCAGATTAGTTTGAGAAAGCGGAGGTTTTTGTTTGCGTGTATCTTGAAACAAAAAGCAACAACAACAACAACAACAACAAAAAATGAAGGAAAGGCTGTGCACAGGGTATAGTGGCTAATGTTTGATAAGGACGCGCTGCAAAGGAGGAGGAGGAGGAGGAGGAGGCGAGTGAAAAGTTTTTTGGGATATAAGCTTGAAAAAGCCAGTGGAGAGGGGTTCCTCGCTCCTCTATCCGAAGCAAGACAAGCAAGCAAGAGTATATATAGCGCAAAAATGCGAAAGTATTATAAGGAAGGCATATATCGGTCGGGGTGCATACGGCTTATCGAGGAAAAAGAGCCAAACGTATGGGGGGGGGGGGAGAGGGCCCTTAAAAATTAATTTCAAAAGTCAGTGGAAACGAGGTACACGCGCGTGCTCGCGGCTGATAGCGCTCGGCTGCGCTCGCCCGTTTCGGAGGAAGGATATCGCCGAAATTCGAAGTTTGCCCCCTCGCTTGTACACCCCCCCCCCTCCCACACGCTCAAATGAAGCAACTTTGCGTGTGTCTTTCCCCGAGTGAGCGGCTCTTAGCTTGCGAGCGGCCTTGCCCCCTCTCGCATATTAGTAAAGTTGCCCGGGGCGAGGAGGAGCTGGCGCCCATATTGCCCGAGTGGCTCCTTACCCCCCCCCCCACTCCCTTTCTGCTCCTAGTGGTTTTAAGTTCGTGCATAGCTTTGGGAAACAATTTATCTTTACCGCGGATACTCCGCACTTTTTTCCCTCACACCCCCTTCCCACCTTCCCGAAAAATACACCTTCTCTTTTCCTTGAAGCTTCGTCTTCTATTGCGAAAAGCTCGGCGCTCTGTGTGAAATATTATTTGCGTCGTGCTGTACGCAAGAGAGTAGTACAAAATGTATAGTAGATTTTAAAAAATATACATTTTTTACAAGAAACAATGAGACTAACCTGTGTTTTTTTTTCTTTGTTTCGTCTGTTTCAGGCCAAGTTGTTGGAATCGTCCCACGCTTGGCTCGGAGCCTCCACCTCCAGTATAGCAGGTGAGTTTGTATGAACCAATCGTTAATTAATGGTATCGATAAAAATAGTAACAACAATGTGTATCGCATCCCCTCAGTCAATAGTATGTCGTTTTGCTCAAGCCCCACGATTGAAGAGAGACTTTGTGGTGACCCTTGCTTGATTCCCAAATCGGTAAATTCTCTCTTGAGCCATCTTGTTACCCAATAACCCTCTAACCCCGCATTTACTCCCCTCATACTACATACTTTTATTTTGGAAAAAAAAGGAGAGGGTACTTTTTCCCACGTATACTCAACGATTTATTTTTTTTCTTATTTTTTTTACTGTTGCTTTATTATTTTTTATATTTATGTAAGCACCATCATCTCCCTACTGTCTTGTAAAGTATAAAAAAGTCAAAGACCAAAGAAACAAAAAAAATCAGTGGTTTTATTTATGTAAAGGGCTATTATGCCGTTGCATAGAAGGCACGATCGCTACATCGAGAAAAATAATTATAGCGGAGACAAATCTTATATCACTCGTTGGATTTTTCAATCGATAGCTCCCGAATTTTTTTTAATCCCCCTAAAGTGAGTGATCAATGAAATTAGGATTGGAAAAAATTCCGCCGTTTCAGTTACTAGATTGGATTTTCATGTTAATTCTCAGCAAAACAATACTACGTATCATAACGATCGTGCCAAAAGTAAAAAGTAAAAAACAAAACAAAAAAAAAAAAAAAAAAAAAAAAAAGGGGGCTAGAGCCATCGTATAGGTACATGTGCTGATTTTTAGCTGACTACACAAGCCTGTTAAGCTGAAGGCGCCGACGTGGACGCGCCAAGAGCTGCAGGAGGCGATAGAGGCGGTGGTCACGCAAAAGATGCGCTTCACCCAAGCGTCGAGCAAGTACGGGATACCAAAGGGCACCCTCTACGACAACATACTCGGCAAGTCGAAGCGGATGATGGTACTGGAGGAGGCGGGCCTCGACGGCCCCGAGGAGACGGCGGTGCTCGAGTTCTGCTGCGACATAAGCGTTAGCCCGTACAATCGGCGCACCAAGAAATCACTGGCCTCGATACTCGGCTTCGTCGAGAAGCTCCGGCGAAAGCGCGACCCCGGCTTCGCGTTCGCCGGACTCGCGGGCTTTCGCTGGTGGTGGGCCTTTTGCAAGAAACACGGCATCGTCTCGCTATACTTTAACGATGAGAACGACAACGAGTGACCATTGCCTAGTTTTAACCCAAACCCCGGACTATACGCGCCTTTCACTCATTTGTTATAAATTTACATTTAAATTTACATTTTAATTGTTGTTTTACATACACCACATTCCCATTTTTTTGGCACTACAATGCCCGTATCGTTGAGAGCATCGAGACTGATTTTGTTCCAGATTCATCCTACAAATGATATAACCATGTATTTTTTGTTGATTCGTCGAAAATCAACGGCACTGCGGAGAGGAGATCGGTGAAATTAGCCACGTTGAGGGCGGTTAGGAGGGGGAGAGGGGGTGTCCCCGGTGGATGGTAATGTCGTAATGAAAGTGTATGGAACTCGCCGAGTTTCGCATTCCGCGTCGTTACCCATTTTAATGAGATTATCGTACACATGTACATGCGGATTGTACATCTCGCCGTTCGAATAATTTTATATTTAATGTAGCAGCCCGTAGCACATATTAGCCCTTTCGTCGCTCCCCTGAATTATATAAATCGATTAATCTTCGACGCGACGAAGCGCCAAAAAAATGATGACTCCGTGCCATTGTAGTTACTCTTTATGCATATTGAATGCTTTGTCATCAACTTTGATTTTTGCAAATTAAACGCGTGCTCCTTTAAAATTACCTATGATTTGTAAAGAAAAGGTCGATAATCATAAAGTTTTGTAATGTTCTCACAGTCCATTGTCAAACGCTGCGTGGATTATTTCGAAACACCTATTTGTCGTGGCAAATGAGATACGCGGCAAAGGTAACAAGTTATTGCGTATTATGTTGCACACGCGCTGTATCATTATTTCTATGTTTTATGAAAAAAAGTGTATTATTGTACGCGTAACGGGATCGTTAAGAGCGAAAAAAAAAAAAAGTATATATTATAGTCCCATTGAAAAAAACGCCAATCAAACTTTGCGCAAAGTTGCCGGCTTTTGAATGAAAATAATAAAATAAAATAAAAGGAAAAAAGATAATGGTAATAAAAAAAAAAAAAAAAAGAGTCGTATAACGCACTGTGTCGCTCGCGTTTCATCAAAGCGCCTACATGTGTGTATATATACCTATGGTACAATACAGTCGCCACGAAATTATTATTTGAACGCGAGATAAAAGTTGTTTTTATTTTTTAACCCCAAGCCACTTGAAAATTGATGGAAACCAAGTGTATTTCACAGATTATACGAAAACAATATCGGGCGAGCCGAGCAAAGCCCCCGTCGAGCTTTTGAGCTCCCGAATAAAGTAATAAAAAGAGAAAAAACAAAATGAAAACTGTGGACGTACATGTATACGTGTTACCGGGCGATCGGCGAATATTTTTCGCCAACGAGCCCCAGGCCAGCGGTATATACCGGGGGTACGCACATTGTTGTACACATATATCGCGGCAACGCGTACCGAAATATCCAAAGGGAATTACGGCAATCATCGTAGTCGTAGTCGTCGTTGGAATGTCCATTTCCTGCGTGCGAGCAAAATCGTTCGGGAGCACCGCGCGCGGCTGTAAAACGCGTGTTTATATATACGTATGGACATATGCTCTACCCTCCCTCTCCACACTGCCGCTATATACCTCGCTTACATATATACGTGTATACATAATATATATATTACCTTATAGATATATATATATCCTCGAGTTGGTCAATTCATCACGGGCTGCAACAATTACTCGATTATTTTTCTATAGTAGAGGCACTCTGTGGCCTTGCTGCAGTCATAACTTGACTACGTGATCTGTGCGTATACGCGCAAATGTATGTACGTACTCACAGGTGGACAAGTTGACGTTTATTGTGTCGGAAAAACACATTTACACGTGGAATCTTTGACATGTAAAATTTGTATTATTTTACATAATAATTATACGTCCATTCCGGCATCCGTCTTCGATTACTATATGTATTGTGTGCGGGTAAGTCGTGTCCTTCAAATGTGCCATGTGTTTTGTGAGATCGAGGGATACACATTACCAATTACAATGCTGTTGAGCATGGTGATTTATTTATTTATTTTTTTTATTTTTTATTTTCTTTTGTTCCATCAACGTTGAAAAGGCTATGTGTATAGCTTCCATTGGGCTCGTTAATTTAATCAAACAAAGTTGTAGCCACGTCGATTGTGCCGACGGGCGTCGTGATTCCATATAAATATATACCCCACGTGTCGGCGTAACGCTCATTAGTGTTCCTTTCATTTGGCCACACGCGTATAGGTTTCCTTTACGTTACTTTTTTTTTTTTTTTTTTTTTGCCACCAGACGTCTGTATTCGAATATTTATAGCAATCGAGTTACATGTTTTTTCACGCTCCCTTTTGGTTTATGTTTTTTTTTTTTTTTCTCTTCTGGTCAACCTGTTCGTTATTTACGATTGGAGGGTTGAAAGAGGGGCCGTTCGCGCTGGGGATGTTCATGTCAATTATTATTCCAAGTTCTACCTTTCGAATGTATATTCGGCAATGTTTTTTTGTCGCGGACGACAAATGGCCCTCGCGTTCGTCCCGTTGGCAGGAAAAATGAAGAAATTATCACCAATCCGAATTTCGATCAACGATGGATAAACTTTTTTTTTCTTTTTTTTTTTTTACTCCTGTTGACGCAATATTGTCCGCCGTTGATGCGAAGCATTGTTGCGCCGTGAAAGGAAAAAAATATCTATGTTTGTGCAATACCTTCCGCGGGCAAAATCTATTTTTGGAATCGTGAATGCATTTTGATTGCCGAAATTATTTTATTTTGGAGCGCGGCTAACTGGGGGGATGAAAATTTAACCGATGCATTTAAGCGAAATGGCTGTTGAGGTAAATTAAATTGTCATTTTTTAATAGCGAAACGATTGCTGTGATTTATACGTTGAAAGAAAGGAAAACAAACGATAAACCTTTGCGTCGTTTTCAGGGAAAACTATTCCGAGCGATCGGCTTGACTCGGTTTTCGATTTCACTCGCGATCGATTTTTTTTTTTTTTAAACGTGATACTGTACGCCGACACTCGGCGAGCGTGCCTTCTGGTGATATATACTTTTAATAATACACGTAAACATTTGTGCCTTACAGTACTTGTATTTTTTAATCGAGTTGTTGATATTGTATTCCATTGTTCGTCGAGTCGGTGGCGTCTTCTTTTGCAAAGTGCCCGTACAGTGACTCTCGTCCATTAGATTGTGATAAATTTTGTTCGCTTGCATTTAACTCGTAGCGATTTTGACATTCCTAAAAAGTTTCTAAAGTAGAATAATTTTTTAATTGTTTGTATGTAATTTTAAATGCATTTTATGTAGGTATAAAAGCGATTCCATAAAAAAAAATTACATCTATGAGTTGCACGAATTTCAATGAAATTTTTTTTACAATGTTCATCTTCGGGTCGTACATTTGCTGTTCTTCGCAAATTTTCTAGTGCACTTCATAGAACTTGAGGTGGAAATTTGCACAATTTTTTAAAATTTGTTGAAGAACAGTTTCTAATTTGTATTTAAAATTTATTTCGACATATGTGAAGAATTTAAGAAGACTTTTTTTCTACTTCTTGATATCTCAAGTAACAGTTTTTTTTTTTTTTTTTGTGGAATTGATAATATAGGTATTAACAAATCGAATGTGTCGATCAAGTTGTTATTTTAATTTTTCAACACCATATATGCGCAAAAGAATTTGTTAATTTGTATGAAAAATTACTGACCATCGCATAAACGATCAAATTTTGGCACTAACTCTAGAATAAGTGAAAAAATTATAAAACCTGTCATGTACATATAGATACTGTTAAAATTTCAATACATTGATGATGTTTTCAATGATGACAGCGTTGTGCGAAATTAAATAACGCTCGATTGAAGTTGCCTGTCCTTCAATAAAAACCGATTCACTTATTAATGCCATTTGTAACGATTACACAAAGATGGTTGTGTGCGTGTACACATACGAAAGCAGTAATCGTCAACATCTGTCCTCTAAGGTTTCACCTATTACGTTGTACAAACATGTGTGATAAATAACGTGCCTTGCTGGAGCTAAATGAATTATGTAAAGTTTATTTTGGCAAAAAGTAAATTGCAAAAAAAAATTTTTTTCTTCTCTGTTGTGCTTTTTAGTTGAAACAAAAGTTAAACTTTACGTAAGAATTTTATGAATGCTACAAACGCTCGTAATGTTATTATTTGATAAAAAAAAAGGAGATTAGACTTAATAAAAATAAATCCCGATATTCGTCTCGAGCTAGATTAAATTTCCATTGCCCGACGATTATACCTGCGCATGTATTTAGAGGTCGACCAGTTTGAATCTAAAAAGTTTATAGAGAGAGAGAGACCCGCATATCATCACCAGCCTCGCTGTGCGCATGTAATTTTGCAAAAGTCAATTATCGCGAGCCGCTCGATCGGGACGAAACCCATCCTCGGATCTTTCTCCTCCTACCCGCCAGCCTATATATGTACAGCAGTGAGCACGCGCGTCTTTTCCAATTAATTGTATTAATCATGAAATTGGAGGCGGCCTAATTACACTTGATAACTTAACCGTTAAATAATAGCTCCAGATCGGGGCCATCGGTACCGTGTGTACGTACGATCTCTCTGCTCTATAACTGCTCTCATGTACATATACATATACGTGCACCTCCTATGTTCTATAGCCTCCCTATACCTTTACTTGATCACGCGCGTGATCCTCCTCCGGTATGCATCTCCGTATGTGTAATTACGCGCGAACAAATGAAAATAAGACGATCATTCGCTTGTACCTTTTCGTTGCAGCCTTTTTTTTTATGGTGATCGGTTCCTGATGTTTGTGTGCTCAAGGAATGCTAGTGTGCTTGAAAAAACATTTGTAACTGCCATCGATATTGTGTCTTGAGTGATTTACAAATGAAAATGAATTCATTGGTAAATACCACGTGCGATTAGTGGGAAAAACTAAAGTCATCGAAACCCCTCTTTTTTTTAAATTATGCCTCATTAAGTCGTTGTATTTTTTTCCTTGCTATGTGATTGACGTGCGAAGCGATGACGTGAGAATTTCACTTTTTGCTTGTATATATAAGACACACACGTATACACGTGATCACGTGAAACTTCATAAATATCATGTACATATAAACTATACATTCTGTTACCTACGATTTTGAGTTTTTTTTTATTTTTCATTTTACCATTCCCAAACCACCTTATAAATGCGCAAGCATTTTTTTTTACATGAATTCCTGTGGGTTTTTTTTTTTTTTTTTTTTTTTTTTTAATTTTACCATTTAATTTCCATATCCTCATTTTGTTTCTTTTTTTTCAGACGCCCATGCCAGTAGTACGAGGTACTCGCTTATAGACCGAAGTAATGTTACTCACAAATATTAAATTTCCACCGCATAAATACCAACTTAGACTTTCTGGAAATTTCCTTTTGCGAGCTGAGAATTGTTTTTTTTTTTTCCTCTTACAATACGTTATGTAAATTATAACTAACAGTGGTGCACGTGCGAGCCACCAGCTGTTTTTTTTTTTGCAATTTCAAAATTACATAATTAATTTTTACCGGGGTCGTTAAAGTTATATGCCGATTTTATCTTAAAAATTATCATCAGAGACTTCTGACCCCTGAATCACTTGAAATTCATCAAATTGTATTCTACTTAAGATATACCAACTATAACAATAATATATATATGATTATTATAATTATAATATGATAATTTAATGGTATCAATGACATATTTTGTACGTAGTTTAATTACATATTTATTATGCTTATTCACGTTGATAATTAATGTGTTTTTCCTGGTTTCTTTTCGGGGGGGCTGTTCCAGCAGACAGCTACCAGTACCAGTTGCAGTCGATGTGGCAAAAGTGCTGGAACACCAACCAGGGATTGGTGCACCATCTTCGTTTTCGGGAACGCGGGCCTTTGAAGTCCTGGCGGCCGGAAACGATGGCGGAAGCGATATTCAGCGTGCTCAAGGAAGGCCTCTCGTTGAGCCAAGCTGCGAGGTAATTGAAATTTCAGATTAAATTTACGTTCAAATCAAAAGATGGAATTTTTTTTTTTTAATTTTATGGTTTTTCTGATACACGGAACGATTTTTTTTTTTTTTTTTTTTTTCATTTTGGTACTTGTGCGTCATCATTCTTGAAAACTTTGATTGACATTCATTTAGAAAAATTGTACATACGCATGCACTGTGGAACTCGGTGAGATCCTCGTTGGTCTGTACCGTTATTATTTATAAAAAATTATACTTTTAAATACCTCACATTTCCATTCCAAGTGAAACTTTGGACTTTTTTTGTCTTATTCTATATTTTTGCCAAATTAAAGAGTGTCACTAGCCTTTATTATTTATTTGTTCGCGTTTAGATTACAATCAAAATTTTTAATTTTGAAGCTGGTAAAGTGTCTTACAACTGCAGATTTTTCAGATAGTTAAGTCCCAGTCATCCCTACATGTCAATTTAAGAAAACGAGATCTCGATTTCTGGGTACACGACGGGATTTAGAAAAAAATAATTAATAATTTTGTTGCGCGAAATCCTGAACTTCAGGACTCTCGCTCGAAACTATATAGTTCGTAGGCATTACGGTTGACACGTGACACACAAGGAGCACGCGTTACTATTGTTTTATTTTTATTTTTTTATTTATTTATTTATTGTTTTTTTGTTTAGTCCTAGCCGATGCAAGTCACGAAAAATATAAAAATATGTAATTTCCGCGCAAACATATGACACGTATAAGTATCGTGGCGCAAAACCGTAATCTCAAAGGCAGCCAAGCAAAAGGAGGCGGGGGGGTTGAGAAGGGAAAAAAGTAATAATTTGACATTGGTGTGTTTTTCCTTTTTCAGGAAATACGATATTCCATACCCGACGTTCGTACTTTATGCGAATCGAGTTCACAACATGCTCGGACCGAGCGCCGACAGCGGAGCGGGTAAGTGTAATTTAAAACCGAAAAGCAGTCATTAATGTTCAGGCGGCAGCTATATACACACGGAAAAGGGTTAGAGGTATACCAGCACGAGGTTGGCTCGAGAGTTGTACAAACCCGAAGGAAGAAAAATGTCCATGTTCGCTCGCCGAGTTTATAAATAAGTAAGCGAGAGCTTTTTTGCTCTCTCTCTCTCTCTCTCTTTCGCTCGTGCAGCCCCTATATAAGTATACTACTCGCGAGAAAAGAAATGATTCGTGTGGCACAACAACATCGGGCCGCGGATTAAAGTCTCGCTCGTAAAAGGTGCAATTACAGATCGCGGGTGCCTGCAGCTGCTGTACACATATAGGTATATTCATAGGTGCCCGTAACATCACGCGGTTGCTCTCGATTCGACGGGGCCATTGTGTTTACTCCGACTCTTCGATACAGGCGGCCTTTATTTTAATTCTTCGCGCCATTAAACCGGGCCGAGCGCTAAACCGTCGGATTACTTACTTATCGCGACTATCTTTAACTTTTCGACCATATATATATATATACCCGTGCATGCGTGCCCCATGTACGCTCTATTTCGGAGCCTTTGTTTATTTCGCCCCAAAGGTTTTTCGACGAGTCTCGCATGCCGGGCTTTGATCTGACTGCTATTTATTTAAGTATACGCGCGGCGGTACAGGAAAATATATATACACCTGACGTACAGAGGGAGAGATCGCTGTCTTTGCAAGCCTTTTTTCTTTTTCTCAATACTTACCTCCCGTGTTTGGTGCATTTGTATTTTTAACCCGATTAATACACGCGAGAGCGAGCATGGTTTTTTTTTTTTTTTTTTTTTTTTACCGCGTACTCGAGAGCAGGTGGCTTGTTTCGGGCAACGTTGTGTATCGGATACATTGGTCGTGTTTATTCAAATCTTTGGGTCTAAATGTGGCTGATATATCGTGCACGATATTCTTCTTATAGAAATAGAAACTATACATCGAGAGCGCAAAAATACACGTGCATCCAAATTCGCGTGTTTTATTTTATTTTTTATTTTTTTTATCGTGTATACAAACAAGTTTTATCGACAAGTCATGTTCGGACGAATGATTTTTTTCAACCTTACCACTACTCGATACGAATATGAATATTATAAATAATTTTTTTTTTCCCTTTATTAATTTGTTATTGTGTAATAGTGGTTCCACTTCATTAACGCGTCTGCTCAAAGATTTTTGTTCCAGACTTGAATATTATTCACATTTGTTACAATAACACGCAGCTTTGTTATTCTTATGAAAAAAAAAAAAAAAAA
>NW_019379602.1:1102915-1119820 GCF_000648655.2 Copidosoma floridanum | reverse complement strand
TTAAAAAAATTTTTTTTTTTTTTTTCAAATTTTGAGAACTCCTCGGAACTGGAAATTTTTTAGTGAAATTGTTCTTAAAAGTAAAAATAAAATAATGAAAGTTAACCGAAGAAAACGGGTGTAGCGAGCATTAAAGTACTAGAAGGCGTGTGGATGCTTTTTTTCGGAAAAGTCAAACTATTTTTCAAAATTTTGTATAAAAAGAAATTGCGCGTGACTTTGCTAAACATAAAGGTGATAAAAAAAAATTAATTTTGTTATTTTTTAGAAATCTTCAGGTTATAAAATAACACAAAAAAACACACGAGGCCTTCGCCCGATATATTCAGTAAAAAGATATAAGTATTTCGCTCAAGATGAAAATGAATGCATTTACGAGTTTAGGTCATTATCCAGCTTTATATTTGTGTAAAGGAAAAACGTCTGAAGTGGCCTTCGTGAGTGTCGCCAAAAGCGAAGAGAGCCCTGGTTGTCGCGTTTTACGAGATTTTTTTTTATACTTGTTTGTTTGGCTTCAAAATCCTTTCTTTAAACACGACTATAGCAAAAAGAGTGATAATCAAGAAACAAACAATTTTACGCTCGGCGCTGACTGATGGAATGAATTTTTCAGAGTATCGAGATTTCGAAAATTTTCTCTCAAAGTATATAAAATGATATTCTTGATATAAAAACCTTTGCGCGACAAAATTTCAAGCAAAAGTAATTTTAACAGTTACAATGAAATACTTTAATCTTAAAATTAATTTTTTATGGTGATATTGTCTTTTAAGACTCACAACTTTTGTTTCAACATAATCATTTTGTATTCAAAATTTTTAAACTTACAGTTTGATTTGGAAATCTTGATCTTGCGACAGAAAATTTACAAAAGACTTGTCTTGAAAAATACGCTGAAAGTGAAAATTTAGGACTGTTTTTTAAATGATTCAATAGTGTATAGTTGTAGTTGGTAATTTTTACTTTGAAAAAAAAAAAAAAAATTCAAATTACGAGTACATGTACATCCCAAAATTATACGATGTAAAATCTAGGCGTAAAATGTGTTCAAAAACTAAATATTATAGAACAAAAATCGAAGCGATTTATTCGTTATTTAACAAAAAAAAGAGGTAATGAAAAGTTTATGAGTGTGCAGCCAAATTCAAAGCAAAATAAAACGTGAATCAATACGCGCTGATAAGGAAATAAAGCGATAAAGAACGTTTAGCGATATATTGTAAAAAAAAAGATAAGAAAAAAAAGTAGAAAGTGCCTTCCTATCGAAAAAATTAAGAAAAGAGTCTCGTAGATCGTGACCACTTGTAAATGAAAAAAATCAGTCAAAATTTTAGCATGAATGTGGGTGTGAATAATCGATTCCAGAAGTTATTTTGCAATTACGTAAGATGAAAAACACGTGTTTTTAGCATTTGAGATATGCGAAATCTTATAAATAATACTGAAAGAATAAATGTACTGTTTCGATACGTAAAATGCTGACTAGTCGAATTAAAACGATGAAAAAAAAAAAAAAAAAAATACAGTCAACGTAATAGCAAAATACTGGGTGAGTGAATGAATAGGTTGGATGATTATAAAACATCTCGTAGACTCGTTATAAATGTGACGTGAAAAAAGTTTTCTCGTTGCTTTTGTACGAGACGTGGATGATCTACAAAATTTCGGTTTCGGATAAACTCACACCGGTAATACCCTGAATGGCATGTCTTTTAAACACATTTAACAATTCGTTTTGTTTGTTTGTTTGAGATAGTTGAGCAAGAGGCTGACAGAGTGATAATCTAGAAAATAAAGAGTAAAAGTGCGGGAGAGAAAGTTAATTCGGAAGCGTCGATGATTAAAGGTTTTGTTTTCACGTTTTTGTTCTTTGTACGGTGTAATAGTTAACAGATGAGGAAAAAAAATTAACATCTATATATTACATATATACTTATATGTAAGTGNCGAAAAGTCTCCTTTACGAACCTCGTTACGTCCCTCGCCTTCGGCTCGGGCCGCAAACCTCTCGGTTCGCAAACAGAGACTTTTCAAACTCGTAGGAAAACTACTATTTCATGTTTATTTTATATTTGTATCACCAGATTTCTTGCTATTTCTGAAGTATTCATTTAGAAAGATCGACGAAAAAAAAATCATCCGCAACGTGATTTTTAATGAGACATTAAAATTAAGTTCTTCGCACATTTTCGGAACTGGATTTATTTGTTTGTCAATTGGATGAGCGATAAAAAATGTCGATCGCCTTAAAAAGCCGAAAAACCAATACCTTTTTGTTTTCGGGGGGAGGAATATGAGTCACAAAAACAAATGTTTGGAAAAAAAAAAAAAAAAAAAAAGGAAAAGTGATTGCGATACCCGACGCTCAATTATTTTTTATTTAGCCAACTATTATCGATTGATGTAACAATATGAATAGAAAAAAAAAATATGAGTACTTAGACGACCTTAGTATTTTAGTGCATCGTTAGATATGCTGCGGCGGATTTAGGGTTCCCGTTCTGCTGCAACTGACATGAACCACGGGGGTGATGTAAGGAAAAGATGTAGTCGTAAAAAAATGACAATTTGCTTGTTTTTGAAATCAGAGGAATATGGCATTGTTTTTCCTCGTATGAACTACGCAATTGGCTATTGTGCCTTTTTGGCAGTAAATTATCGCCTTGAAATGATATTTTCTACAGCTGCTGCACGACGGGAATCCAAAGTCCGACGAAATGTGCCTAACTGTGTGCTTGCAGTTATTGGCTACGATGACAGACAGATCTGATCTGAAAAAGTTCAATTAATCAATGAAAATTTTACGTCTTTCGTTCAAATTTTTGTATCCGTAACTGTAGTAGGTACTTTATCAATGTGTAAATTTCACTGAACAAAGCGAATCTTTTTTTTTTTTTTTATCATTATTTAAAAGTCAAGTTTGTACGTTTAATCGATTATAGGCAGCATTTTCATTCGTCTTGCAATGTTAAAATGCTGCAAAAATAGACTTGAATACTATATAGCGAATGATAATGTTTCGTGTGATTTAGCAAGACGAGCAAGTATAATATATTATACAAGATTCATACGATTATCGAAAAATAATATGAACGATGGAAACTCAGATATTAATAACAACACCGATGCGCGATACGAGTATGTTATTCATAAAAACAAAAAAAAAAACAAAAAAAAAAAAAAAATTAGCAGAATCTTTTTTGCAATGTGTGTATAACTGACTATATGAGCGGCGGTGTCTGAGACCCTGTATAAAAAATGCGACGATGTAAAAGCATTTGTATTGGATCTGATGTATAATTTTAACGTTACACGCGGTTACTTTCAGCGTCCCCTTATTTACTTTTTATACGAATCTTAGGATAAACAATATCTTGAATTTATTTTTGCAATACGTTGAATCGCAGTGATTGTATCTGTGACGTTGGTAATAAAAGATAAGTGAAAGAGAAAGAGAGAAAAAAAAAGTCGCGTTACTTCCTTGATCGTTCGTAATTCGCACTTTCGCACTATTGCGTTCGACTCTATATTGTATACTACATATATATATATATATATGCTATCATCATATTATACATTACGTATTGTAAATAGCGCGTTTTATCATTGTGTTACATAGTTCGTTCGCGGAATATATTTATTTTGTAATTACGGCAGCAGAGAAGAGTCCCACTCTTCCCCTTCATTAAGCTTTATTACTTCAATGTAATTAATACTATTAGTTTACGAATCAATTGTACAATTATTTATTTTTCTTTCGTTCTTCAAGAAAATGGGAAAATACATACATATATATATATATAACAAAAAAAAAAGGAGGAAGGCCGCCCCTAACGGTGGTGCGCTCTCGCTTTTCCGCGGGAATCAAGAAAAAAGTTATTCGGCGCTACTTTAAGACTGTTTTAACGATAAGAAGAAATCTGCATTGGCGGCAAACAGTTTTTTCGAGTATTTTCAAGCCAAATAATTTTTTTCCTGCTCATACAATATACATACATACGCACGAACGTATAAACTTAGTTACTTTTTTTTTTCCCCCGATCAAGGCAAAGTCAGTAGCCCTTACGATTATATCTTGTAACCAGATAATAATAATCATCTATTGATGTGCTGGAAAACAGGCAAGTTTTGTGTATACGTATGCATAAGGGTTCAAGGGTCGGTTCTGTTTTGTCCACGCGCTCGTAGTTAAGTGTTTATTTTTTTTTTTTTTTTACGATTTTGTAGATACTTTTAACGGACATGGTGTTATCAAACTGTCAATTATAAAAGTTATCACGGAAAAGTATATTGATTATTTTTTTTTTTTTTTTTTTTTTTTTCTCATAAAAACGTTTTTCCCTGTTTTCCATTGTCACATATGATTCATTGTTATTTTTAAAATCCTTCAAGAGATTCCTTTTCATTTAGCTAGACCAATTTGTTATTTATATGATAATTGATAGGGCAAGCGTCATCGAAGCTAATTATAAATGAACAAACAAAAGGCTTACTTGATTTTGTTGTTTGAAATATGTTGTGTAAAAAAATTGTGGTATAATTAAAGTGTAAAATGCATTCAAAAGTGAAGTTTTGAAGAAAAATAAAAACATTACGTGCAGAAGTTGGAAGTATCATGGAAGAAAAGCCGCAATTCGTTGTAAATTATTATTTATTTTACCAAATAGCTTTTAAGGTGACGTTTTACCGAAAAAAATTATAGTATACATATAAATACACCCTATATATAATACGGAGTAAGCGTACATTACCCTACGTACCGAGGAACAAACAAAATCACGCAATCATACATTTAAGTTGCTACTTGGCACGTATACCTAAGTAATATACTAACGTAAACAATATGCAATAATAATAAATATTAAAAAAAAATATATATATAAAATTTGTCTTTACATTAATCACAAATTACCCTTTACCCTCGTATAATTGAAGATACTTGCATGTGTGGAAGGACCAAATTATGAAATATAAGTTCACAACTTGTTATGAATTTTTGGCATGATTTATTACATTATAGATATTACAAACTTTTCAATATTCTTAAAATTTTATATTAATTATCAAACAAAACACGAAGTTTTCATCAACATTTACATATCAAATACTGCACTTTAAACTGCATTGGAAGTCTCAAGAGTACACAAGTTAGTTTGAGCATTGTTGAAAGTATTATTTTGTCACCTTTTTGTTGTGAGGAACTTATTGATGAGCCTGTCCTGTAGCAGCAACTCCTGGTTGTTGCTGTTGATTTGAATCGTGCGACATGTCAGCTTGAGGATGATTTTGTGGAGGTAGTTGAGATGGAGGCTTTGGATCACTGGACACAGGAGGCTGTTGATTTGGCTGCTGTTGCTGCTGCTGTTGTTGTTGATGTTGTTCTTGGTGATGCTGCGGCTGCTGCTGATGTTGTTCTTGTTGCTGCTGCTGATGATGCTCTTGTTGTTGTTGTTGCTGCTGCTGCTGATGATGCTCTTGTTGTTGCTGTTGCTGCTGATGATGCTGCTGCTGCTGATGCTCCTGTTGTTGTTGCTGCTGATGATGCTCCTGTTGTTGTTGCTGCTGATGCTGTTGTGGCTGACCAGGTGGTTGGTTATATTGTTGTTGAACGATCTGTTGCTGTTGGAATTGCTGTTGGCTCGGAACTGGGGGAGCTTGTTGAAATTGTTGCTGAGGGACTGCGTTTTGTTGTGAAGGTAGCTGCTGGAACTGCTGGTGAGGAACTGCATTGTGAACTTCTGGAGATGGTACAGGCAGTGATTGTTGGAATTGTTGCTGAGGTACATGGTTTGGAACTCCTGGAGGTGGTTGGTAGTACTGTTGCTGAGGAATCTGATTTGCTGCCGCTTGATGCTGTTGATACTGTTGTGGTGGTGGAACATGTCCCACAGGTAGTTGTTGATTAGGATTGAAATTCTGCTGCGGTTGTACGTAGTTTATATCATTTGGATGATACTGGGGTTGTTGTGGAACGTGACCATATTGAGGTTGCATAGGGTGACCTTGCTGGTAATCTCCATGTGCTTGATTAAATTGATCAAAATGCTGTGGTGGTAAGTGACCAAATTGACCCTGTTGATGGTACTGTTGCTGTGGTATCTGTTGGTATTGTTGTTGTTGAACGTGCTGTGGAATCTCATTATGATACGGTGGAAACTGAAAAACATTTTAGTAATGTTATTTATTTGTATTTTTTTTTTTTCAATAGTCATGCCAAATCAAAGATAATTCAGAAATGATACTACAGAGAAATAAGTAGAGGAAGAGTACACTAAACGTCGATAGGTATAGTGGTTTCTACAAACTTACTTGATGCTGCGCAGCTAATTGACTGGCATGTTCTGGTGACTAATGAAAAAAACAATGCACAAGCAAAATTAATAGCTCTAGTTACTAAGTATTAGCAAATATATTTGCAAACATGTGAAAATCGATACTAAAAAAAAAATTTTTTATTCATGAAATGAAAAGAAAAACATACGATTTGGTTACTGGGAAGTTGTTTACGAAATAACATGCTCACTCAAAACAAGCAATATAAATATTTTATTTTACGTCATCTTACCAGTCCTCTAGCCAAGGCTTTCTCAAGTTCTTGTTTGTATTCTTCGTATTGTTGATCCGAGAATACTTGTTTTTGGTCAAGTGTTTCCCAACCAGGATCTTGATCAAATTCTTTTTTTGATGACTGTACTAAAAATTCTTTGTAACTGTATAAAGCAAAGAACATTATTGTTAGAATTTACTGGGTATTAATTTCAATCTTATCTTGATTTCATAGTTTTCCTGAACAAACAATTGATAAAAACTACTGAAGCCTTACCTAATAAGTCTATCCCCATTGGTATCAGCTTCTTTGAAGACGTGCTCCCTCATTCTCTCTAGTTCCTCAGTTTTTTCAACAGGATCAACTTCTGAATTTCCGTCTGGATAAAGTTTGTGTATTTCTCTAAGAAACATCGTTTTTAACTCATCTTCATCCCAAAAACCATTTCCATCCAAATCTTGTATGAGAAGCAAAATCATCAAACTAATTCTTACTTAAAATAGAACTATTACATTTATCACTTTAAAAACATACCATGCATGTGGAAAAATGCCTTTGGGTCGAATTCCTGATCTTTCATATGATCTTCTTCTTCCCAAACTTCTTCTAACTGCTTTTTGCTACCTGGATGATGTAGCTAAAAAAAATTAAAATTTATTTATTTTCAACGAAATTTATAATTTGGAAATTTTGTAACAAAAGTAATTACTGGCTCGTGATCTTTATGTTTTTTTTCTTTTTCTTCAATTTCATGTTGATATATCTCTTTTTGTTGTTCAGTCATATCTAGAACAAAATTTTTTTAAACAAATTAAATTATTAAATATTTTTTACTTATGTAAAAATAATTTACAAGTTTTCCTACTGTTCTTTTTTTGCTCTTCTTTATATTTTTTCTCCATTTCGTATTGCGTGAAGTTTTTTTTCCTCTTGTTATCTGCTTCCTCCAAATCTTGAATGGACTGTTATTAATTTACATTAATATGGGCTTTTAATTTCATGTTTTAAGTGAAAATATTGTAGCAAACCTTTTGAATCAGTTTTTTAAGATCATTAATTTCAAAACTATGGGGATTATCTTGATCCAAGTGTTCGATATTTTTAGGAATTTTCATGTACTCTTTCTGAATGTGATTTTCCATTTCAAATTCATGTGTGGCTTCTTGCCTCAGTCTATTGAGTTCTTGCCTCTTTATTTCGTCTAATTTCGACCTAATATTGTGATTCACTAGATCCAAGTCGTATGCTATTTTTCCAGACTGTAAAGAAAATTTTTCATTGTCAACTTGAGGGGAAATAAAAATTTATTTTTTATTTTACAAAGAGTATACTTACGCGAATATCACTAGCATCTGTTTCCTCTAATCTCTTGCGAAAGTTATCATCGCCTTCTAGTGCTGTTACTATTTCTTTAAAATAACGTCCATACTCCAAATCCTGTAGAAATAATCAATTAAAAAATTTCTAGTTGTAAATATCTAGATGTATTAGTTTGCTTAATAAATACCAATCCTTCAAGGTGTTCAGTTTCATTTTCTGTTCCATTTTCCGTCTCTTTTTCCTTTTCTTTTGTAACAGGTGGAGCAACAGAACCTTGTAATAAAAGGAGTGCCACCAGCAATAATAATAATAATTTCATTTTCCTGCAAAAAAATCCCCGAGTCATTAATAAATATTTTGGAAAAAAAATCGTTTAATGTAAAAAATAGCAAAATAACATTGTAAAACGACATCGGAATATATTAATTTACAGTAGTCGACACGTAGAATAAGTGCCATAAGCTTGTCTAGGTTACGTAGATATTTACATTACACTACTATAGGGACTAGAAAGAGTGATGTGATGAAAAAAACAACAAAAATGTTTGGCCAATTTTTCATAAATATAAATGGTCATTATTACAAATGTACAGTGTGGAAGGAGTCAAATATTTGCGATAATTTTAACTTTTACGAATTTTGTAAACTATCGACTAATGCATATGTAACATCTGTCGAACGCATAAAAAAAAAAAAAAAACCATATGATCTTAAGAAGGACAAACCACCGTATTTAGAAAATTTCAAATGAAAATGTGTAGCGAAACCTCAAAGGGCTTAAGTACTTGCTTATAGTCTGCATGAGTCAATGCAAGGCAGAAAAAGAGAAAGTAAAACAAATACCTGAGTAAATGCAACAATCCACGCCCTGATATTTTTCGCAGTAGAAATGCCTTTTCGTGTTTAGATAATGTATTTCCAACAACCAAACTGAGTTGGTGGAGGACATTAGCAGAAAACGAAAAGAAAGTACGAAAGAAAACTTGTTTCCATATGCAGCAGACTCCGTTTCGTTCGTCAGGGGTGACCAAAACCAGATTTATATACCTGTTTTTTCTCAGTCAAAAGGTGGCGAAACTTGGAACTACATCATTGAGAGGCGCATTTCATCACTGCCTCGAGAGTTCCAACAGTGGCGCTTGCATCGAGTGTCAACAGTTGGAAAAGCTTCGTGATTGGTTGAAAAATTTACTAGCGACTGAATGATGTAGCCACTGGCGGTAGGTCTCATCATCTCATGTGACCAATGAGGTGCATTGAAATCGGTAACATATTTTAAAAAGCATTTTCTTTGTATTTAAACGTGGCGTTTCTTTCAACTTTCAAATAATTTACATTTCGTCAACACGTTGTTGCCAAGGAGCACTCGAGGTTAATTTGAATCTATTAAAACATAACTATATTTATATAAGCTCTAATAGTTCAAATGTATATTTAGATATATTACATGTATGTTTCAGAAGAGCTCCGGGCAACTTTAGTTAATGAGTTTTTTTTTATCACCTCGTGCCTTTTTTTCATACGGAGCATTTATATTGACAAAACTATTTTTTCATCCTCATTAAAAAGACGAAGTTAATTCACCTTGCCTCACAGTGTCCCCTAAATGTAAGGATGACCAATTCTTGGACTAAATGTTTTGGATATCGCAACAAAAGTGACATCCTTTCTCACAATGATTATCCCCAGCTCTGCATCTCTCTCTCTCTTTCTCTGGACGAGAAAATTGAATTTAAAGAATGCAACGTTATATACCGAGTCCAAGAAGAGAGCAGTCCATTAACAGACACATGGACATCAGGTATGCGTGGATACGTCCCTTCCCACGCGCTTATGCCCCAGACGAGTGTCCCATCTCCCTCTCTTCCCTCGTATATATGCATATACCGTCGTTTTCCTTGCGTTTAACGATTCTTTGGCATACCTGCGGTGGCGTCGAATAGACTCAGCTCCTCCACCCCTCATTGATGCCCGAACTACTGCCCAAGATAATATACAACGACGAACGTCAACTCCACCCAAGCATGAGTTTTCCCTTTTTTTCCACTTCTTTCCCTTTCTCTTTTCAGTCAACTTCGAGGACTCGATTGGATCGCTTCCTAATCCTATACTTACCAAAGTACGTCAAGCGCCGTTGATCCACATTTACAGTGTAACACGTGCGAGTGGATTGTTTGGTCGCGTCCACCGAGTCGTTGTACCTACTGACATTATTTGTTTATGTATTTATTCGCGTGAGAGTAGTTTCAGTGCGTGGGTGTACTTTGTTCGTGCTTTATTGTGCATGGTTTTCAAAGGTATAGTACTCGACGAGGCGCTTCCAACGGTTCGAGCGCGCGAGTAAGTACGAAATGGTCCAAAGCGTGTGCGCTAAAATAACGCGTACGTGCCGTCGTTAACGCCGCCCGAGGGGACAAGAGCCGGGAAGTCGCTGACGACGAGGGCCGGAGCGGAAGTGGCTAAATGCAATAATCCCATTTTATAAGGTAAATGAAGCACGCGGCAGGAGTGTATAACGTTATTCCTCTCTTTGGCAGTACGCGCGCTTTTGGGTACCTCTACAAATGCTGTATACTTTTTTTCCGATGAGCCCAACATGAACAATATTAATGATGATAACAATAATAATTGTAATTCATGTATCATGATACCGATATACCGTAATTGTAGAGGTTTCCACGCGCGTCGGAGCCAATTGTTAATTACGATTGCGACTGAAATATGTATCTACGATATTGTACAGATGAATAATAAAGGGGAAAGCGGGACAAATACTTTCAAGGATACATTATCAATAACTACATTTTGTATAAATCTCCGATAGTTGGGATGGGCGACAAGTAAACTCCCTATCTCGTTGATTCTACTTGTATATGTATCTTTATCTCGGTAGAGACGGCGATCGTTTTTTCGATCCAGAGGACAAGAACGACCGATCCAAGGGATTACCGATCTCGCGAATAGAGAACCAAACGCAAAACCACGAAACGAGCTAATCCACTTCCTCATAGTACCTATAATTACACGCGGGTCCCCCCTAAAGATCGGTAAGGGGAGGGGGGGGGAAGGAAAAAATAAAAAGTAATTCGAAAACCAGTCTCTCCCTTCCCTCGAGATCGGCTCTGACCACCTCCAGCCTCCAGCCTCGCAGCGGCCAGTGAGAGGCGTTCTCCTTCTCTTCGTTTGCGGTGCGCCTTTTTCCTCATCCACCTCCTTCTTCTCCTGCACCAGCCGCCAGTGGTCCTCTCTCTCTCTCTCTGGCATTACACGACCGAGTCCACTTTGCCGATCGCTTCTCAGTCCAGCTTGGCTTGTTACCTAGCTCGTAACATTATTGACATAAACCAAAGAACCAACACCAAAAGCCTGCGAGAGTCAGTCCTGCGGTGGGATCGGCGATCCTCGAGCGCGTACAAAGTATAATGTCACACGGCGATCGCTCGCCATCGAGAATAACGTCGACGCGGGAGTGCCGGTGCTCGTGAGCACAAGTTGCAGATTTTCCCAGCCGGTTCTCTGTGCAGTGTGCGTACAAGTGACAAGTGCTGACTGGGTGAATTGTATCGTGCGGAATAAAGACAAAGACCTATAAGCCTTTGGTACAAGTGGGGACCGCACGGAGTAACCGATCGTCCCGAACAGGTGCGTTGTATGTTCTCACAGATTTGCAATCGATTGCGCAGATTTACCAACTATTATTAGCACGCCACTGCTCCAACTATCGCGACAATCGTTACATCCTTTGCCCGAGGGCGTGTGGTCAACCTGTTTTCTTGGTTCGTCGGATGTACACAGCGAAAAATCGATTTATCCCAAAGCGAAAGGCTGTAGCACATATAATACGTATGATTATCGAGCTCGGGGCGACATACCTAAGTATCATACTATACGATCGGTAGTGGAGTGCACGGCTTCGACGGGTATCTGTTTGTTTTCGCACGTGTTTCGCAATATTTTGCCAGCTAAGAGAAAGAGAGTGGCATTCGCGTCGATTCCGTATTTTACTATCTCACTCGTTCTGCTGTACATGGTAGAGGAGGTGGTACTCATCTATATACATGTACAGATGCAAAATGATACTTGTTACGTCGACTCGCGAACCATTGATTCTTCCCGATCCCTCCTATGAGATCGAAACGCATCTCCGCGATCTCGCTTTTTCTTCTGTACGGACATATTCATCGATGATTTTAATCTCACATCGTGGGCAAAACAATTGTTTTCTCCTTTAAACCTAACGATCGAAGAGTGTATAGTGCTTCGGTTGACCCGATCCGATCTACAAGTATTTTTCTCAAACTGCGTCGTGCACCACCAACAATCCCCAACAAAGTTAATACATCCATGGGTATATATACATATATGTATACGAGGCGCCGACATTTTTCTCCGTTTAGTCATGCTCTCTCTTTCTCTATCTCTCTTGTTTTCTCGTTTATCTCTGCACGCGGGGCCAGACGATGGTACACACCTGACGTCGAGATTCAAGGAGGACAAACGCGCGCGTGCATAAAAAAAAAAAAAAAAAAAGCTTATTCTTACATTATAGGTATAAGTACGCGAGGGTCGAGGAGCAGAGAGATGGAGGGGTATGGCTCCTGCGAAGCGTATAATTACATTTGTCCGAGAAATTACTATCTGTTGGGCTCAGCAAGATAATCGAGAGGGTGGCCATACTTTCTTACTTTGGACTTTGTTGATTCTATAGCTATAATTCCCAGGTACAATCAACGGGGACGCAGTGTCCAAAGTTTGCCGAATATATATATAAATATATGTACACAACGATACTCCCCGTTGTCCCTTTGGGTGGATCATACAAATTTATCTCTACGGATATGGAGGATAATAAAATCACCTGTCAGAGTGGCGCCACGTACACTTGGCGCTCAAAGTCATCGTTGCTGCATTGTATATATTCGACATTCGGTCCGGGGTATACACTGGCACACGTACTTTAGTGCCCATATATATGATGTATATAAGCTGCACAACCCTTTTCATTGTTCGGGTGCATTGTGTATATCCAGGGGATTACGTGGAATGTAAATTTGTCGAGCGAACGTGCCGATCTCTCGGTTTTCCAGTAGTCTCGGTTTCTCTCTCGGCGATAATAGTTCATATATAGTCAGAGCACACGTATATACCACCGGAATCATTTCACGGAAAAGTGCGATACCCATACTCATTTTTAGAAAATCGCTTTTCAATTTTACAAGCTCGTTGAAAGCGACTTGTTGTTGTTGTCCTTATTTTTTCATCTCACGCCAAAGTATGCTTTGTTCCGCACGTAGGTGGTATACACGGGATATATAACATATAGTATGATAAAAAGGATTTGTAAGACTATCCCTTCTGGCTATAAAAGAGGGTAAGCAAAACAATGTAGCGCTAATACCCTCGCAGAAGCAATGCAATCTAATGTTAGTTTATGACGCCGCGACTTTTTGAGAGCATGTGTTATGGATATATTTAAAATTGACCCTTTCAAGTACTATAGGTGTATCAAATGAAGAAAAATGTATGTCTCATGGGTATATACTATCGTACAGCATTTACTCACAAGCCAATGAATCGTTATGTCGACAGGAGCATAGGCGAAGTAAGGGGAAGAAAAAGAAGAAATACGATTAAATGAGCCCCAGGATGGCCAACGACGTAGCAGCCTTGGCATCATCACCCGTGAGCCTGCTGGGCCTGACCGTTCTCCTCCTGTCCTCGTTTAACTGGAGCTACGCCTGCAACGAGGCCATATGCGCGAGCGTCGTGAGCAAGTGCATGCTCACCCAGAGCTGCAAGTGCGACCTCGTCTCGTGCACCTGCTGCAAGGACTGTTTCTCCTGTCTGTCGTATCTCTACGACGAGTGCTGCTCCTGCGTTGGTGGGTCCTCATTTTCGTATCGCCATCGCTTTTGGATTTGGCTACAATGTAGATTACCCATCGATGTATTTTCTTGCAGATCTGTGCCCGAAGCCCAACGTCACGGACAACCGGCTGAGCAAAAAATCCCACGTCGAGGAGTTCGGCGAGCCGATCCCCGGCCTCTTCCAAGCCCTCACTGCCGAGCCCGACCCCCACGAGAGGTGGCACACCTTCACGTACCCGGTCGACTTTAACATCACTCTGTTCTCACCCAAGCCGGACAAGGAGATTAAATACCGCATGAGTAAGTCATCGTCAAGCAAGGACTTGTGTTGTAACTCTGAATATAAATTTTTTTTGTTTTTTTTTGTTTTTCTTCCAGTGACGGAGAACGACGAGACGCAGCTGAATCACCCGTTGAAGCCCAACGTGGTGACGTTCAATTGCTCGGTGGCTTACATATCGACGTGCACCTCGTGGGGTCAGTGCAAAAAGAGCTGCCAGAGCATGGGGGCGTCGAGTTACCGCTGGTTCCACGACGGCTGTTGCGAGTGCGTGGGCGACACGTGCATCAACTACGGCATCAACGAGTCCCGGTGCCAAAAGTGCCCCGTCGACAAGGAGGAGGAGCTCAAGGAGCAGTTCGACGATTACGGGCAGGACGACGATTACTTGGGCAACGACGAGGTCGACTGAGTCCTCTTTGGCTACGTGGCTCTTGCTGCTTATTGTTTCTCGGTTGGTTGTTGCGTCGCGCACGAATCGTCAACTCTCTCGAGAAATGGCTCGATCGGCGGTACTTGCGAGGAATGCCACTGTCGGCTGCTTTTATTATTCCTTTTGATATGAAAAACAAACAAATAAATACAACGATTCTCAGCTGTGCTTGACTTTATGTAACTCTGCGTGTTTCATACTTTGTTCAAATACACGTTTTTAAGGATGTCTACAGTTGAGTATATACAGTTGGAAATCGAGTGGTATGCGACGGCCCGATACATATGGTATAATAGCCGCCAGGCGTCCCAAGGTTGTAACTTTTTTAATTTTGTCGTCGATGAGTTGAATTTATTTTAATCGCGTAGTTAATTATTTGTATACTGTATAACTCTGTGCCATAAGGATTAAATTGTACATATATATGTATAGGATGTAAAAAAAAAAATTTTTTTTTTTTTCTTATTAAATGCCACATGTTTATTACATGTTCTTCGTATCTGTAGTATGTATTAGTCTATTGTAAGTATAATTAGTAGAAACGAGGAAAAATTGTTTGAAACCTTTTTTTTTCTTTCTTTATTTTGTTAATATCTTTTTTTTTTTTTTTTTTTTTTTTTTTTTTTTTTTTTTTTTTTATGTTCTTTCTCTCGTATATGAAAACTTAAACGTACATTAAATGCCTATAATCCAAGTGTACATCAATTATTGCGTTATATATCTATGGATACGTCGTCTCACATATTGTTGCGTTAGAAAATCTTTATTTTTGGCAGTTTGTTTGCGTCTATGTAATATATATATAATGGCAAATCTGTGCGATGCTTGTAATTTATATAGCGACGATAAAGATTCAACGTAGACACAATTGTCAACAAACACGAGGTACTATAATTATAAACAGATTAAAAAAAAAAAAAAAAAAAAAACAACATCCATGGTGTGTTTAATCCCGTAATTGATACGTAACATATCTCTTAAATAAAAAAAATAAAAATTCCATCGAATTGGTACACACCTGCTTGGCAATTGTCATATCTAATAAATATATATATATATTTATCTATACACAATGTATGTATACCAAACGCGCCTGCAAACTTTCTCCCTCCTTTTGCACGCAAAAAAAGGCAAAGGACGTTCGGTGATATATACTTGACTTTCGCTATATATAGTGTTTTAAACACACACGCGCGTATCTTTGGTCTGTTTAGTGATTTTGGGTAAAACCAAGTGACGACGATTGCTCGGTCACATCAGCGCGTCGAATCCTCTTGATTTTCGCTGCTCTCGGTCAGCTTGATGAACGGCAAATCGCTGCCGCTCCACATGGAGTACAGGTTCGATCTAACCGATTCCTGACAAAAGGGCAGTAAAGTGTTTATGTATATATGCAAGAAACAAAAGGCCCGATGTGTGACTATATGTATACATCATAGTATTTCTCACCCCAGCACCGGCAGCGCTCTCCGAGCCCGACCTACTGTGAGCCGAGATGCACGAGTCGGTCGACGAGCTGTTCTTGCGCGACTGGAGCAGCTCAACCGGTCCGGGATCGGATTCGCGATGACCACCGTAATCGCTGTGGGAATGAATGCTGTCCTTGCTGTCCCCGTGCCCGCTACCGCTTCCTACGCTGTGCTCTATACACGTGGATTACAATATCATTAAATGTGTCGTAAAAAAAAAAAAAAAAAAAAAAAAGAGAGAGAGACAAAAGTGTGTTGTATCGCTCACCCGAATCTCTGTGCTCGCAGCTGTGCACGCTGTGGTCGCTATCCCGATGGCCTGAGCATGAAAACACGTGTAAACAAATAAAAACCCTATGTGGTTGTATAAAGTGGTATGTATACCCGAGTGGTCGGAGTAATCGCTGGAGTGGGAATAGTCGTGGGGCCAGCAGGTTCCCCTCGACGAGCCACCGCCAGCCCCAGCCCTGCAGGAGCCCGGCCAGACGGACGACGAGGAGGCCGACGACTCGTAGCCTATGGTCTCGTAGCTACAGGCGGTGAGGGTGACACCGGGCAGGACTGGCTGATGGTACGCCGAAGCGGCCTGATGAGCGCTGTTGGGCTGATGGTGGTGGTGGTGGTGGCTCGAGGGCCTGAGTCCCGGCTTGCACGAGAGCAACTGTATGGCCTCGCGCAAGCCGTCCTGGCTCGCGCTCTGCGTCGCCGATTGCTGCGCCTTCCACAGGGACTCCGGGGTCGAGGACCTGCTGCGCTGCTCCTGGTGGTACGGACCGGGTACCCTGAGCCGCGACCGGGCCGTCGTCGTGTCTTGTCTCGGCCACTCGGTCACGTGACGGCAGTCCCACGGCATCGACCACCTGCGCACCGCCTGCTCGGAAGACTCGGCGCCCGACATCTCTGCCGCGGCTGTCTCCGACCATCTCCTCTGGACCTTTTTTTTTTTTTTTTTTTTTTTTTTTTTTTTTTTTTTTTTTTTTTTTTTTTTT
>NW_019379602.1:1018414-1096013 GCF_000648655.2 Copidosoma floridanum | reverse complement strand
TTTTTTTTTTTTTTTTTTTTTTTTTTTTTTTTTTTTTTTTTTTTTTTTTTAATGTGATGCAGTACAATAAAAGTATAATAATTACGCCTTTACGTAAGAGGTGCTCGGGTGACCGTGTAACAAAGAAATGGTGTCTGGTAAATGAGAATTTTCACCGCAATCGTCCGTGAAGAACACCGCAGCATCGTCACGTACGTGACTAGCAAATCATTTTTCCGTTTTTCAATGTAACTCAATCTGCAAACGCTCTCATTGATATCTGCTTAAAAAATAAAAATGTTCTCCCATCTCACGTGTACCCATATAATTCGTAAAACTACATAGTTGTCCAACCGATTTGCACAAGCATTTTCGCATACAATTGCCCATGACGACTTTCACGATACATTATGTACATTATGAATGCCAAGACAAAAGCTTGTCTCCTCTAACACATAGTGACAGTAGCGCAGTTAATTACGAAATAAACTGTACCTATTATTTTTGTTTTGTTTTGTTTTTCACATTGTTTGCCAAGCTCGTGTGCATTTCATTGAACGACATTTTTATCATCCAAAGGTCATAGGTGTATAACTCTATATGTAATATCGGAGCCAGATCGAGAGCGAGAACCGATCGTGCCTTATCAATCGCGAGCACATACGGCCCATTCTCACCGAGAGAAATGCAATACAGCAAGAGCTAAACTGGCCCTTACGTAATTTCAAACCAAAATCATCCACTGGTACCTATAAGTATACCCATCGACTGTACCTACAATCGTTAAAGTCATATGTATACACTCACACACTACAATCGTATTGTAAAAAAAAAAAAAAAAAAAAAACCAGCCAAAGCGAGGGCGTCTTAATTGCGTGCCTATACCGTACAATTGAAGCAAACGTTTTTGTGTGTGTAAGATATGTAGTTGGAGCTTGTAATTGGGAAGTAGCCCACCTGCGCCTTGGCTAATTGCACTCTGCCGCTGTTGGAGCAAAGGCGTGTCGTGTGTGTGTGTGTGTGTGTATACCTATCCGTGCAGAGGGGCCAAGGAACAGGAATAGTTTCATTCGTTCGGGCCGCTCGAGTCCGTTCGCACGCTTTTGCATGCCGATTTTACCAAACAGCTACACATACGTATATGTTGTGTATAGGCCCTTGTAGCGAGACTCGGGTGTAGGTGTGTGGACGTATACCTACATACATACATAGGTACACAAAGTATACCGATTACCCCCCTTCCCCGCTCTCTATCTCGTGAGATGTATAATGAACTTGTGACCTGGACTCTATCAATATTCCCGGCTCGTGGTGATTTTTCGCGCGCGACCGGTAGGTATACACGTAATAACGAGCCGCACAATCGTTGCTCTTGGGAGGAAAGTTACGTTTGAGCCCAAGTAACTGAATTGTGCATTTTAAACTATACCATTTTTCACGAACATAGACAAATGCTAACGCACTCTGAAACAATAAATGAATACTCATTTAAAAGGAAAAACGCCGAAAAAAAAAAGAAAAAAAAAAAAAAGTAGTTTTAGTTTGTTTTTTGCGAAACGATTTATTAAATTTCCCGTAGCAATCGTGTATGCCCCGGACCATGGCATTAGAGCGTACCTACAACAACTACTTGTAACAACAGTAAGTGCTCGTACACCTACCTAAATAAAAATAAAAAAAAAGCGAAAGTACGAGCATTAAACAATCCTAAGGAGAGGACATGCACCTGCGTGGCGAGTCTAAATGTACGTTATTGTCAAAGATTACGCTGTGCTCGGAAAAAAAAAAAAAAAAAACAACAACAACAACGTAATGAGTAAAGTGTCTACATACGGGGAGGCCGAAATATCTCTCGTAACTTTTACTTATGCTTACTTACGAGCAACCGCAAATTTACCGGTAAAAAAATCGAGTCGAGACCCCCTACAGCCACAAATCGGCGAAGCAAACGAAAAGAAACAAACCAACCAACCACGTGATTATTAAATTTACATAATGTATACCGATCCTATTATAAAATCCATACCTGCTCAACGTTTCCGATTCCATGGCAATCGGGAGATTCGCCGTCCGACCGCAGGTATATATACTAATAAACAAAGTCAGCCGGCGGCGAGAATATGCAATAACCTGCACACACACACGTATACAATCGGAGATCGAGAATTGCGAGAGGAGAGCAGTTTCGCAATGTATGCAAAGCCAGCTCGAATTTTCTCGATTTAACGAGGTACCTTCTCCCTTTCGCTCGAACGTGTATATAATATACTTATAGCGTCACGAGCGACTTAATGTAATATTTGAATTGATTATCGGTATACCTTATACGCGTATGATTAGGCTTCATATCTATATGGGGCCCTATACATATTGTTCTTGACTCGGAGATGGAGATTGGTGTTACATATGGGCCTATGCTATATACACAACACATATGTTATCTGGTCGAAACGATACGTTACTCAAAGTAGGTATCCGACTGGTGCTCGTTTAAGTACATAATAAGGACGATATGAGAAAGTATACGAGTCCCATACATACCGATACATACCGATCTGAGAGAAAATAAAGAGTAACATGTAGCGCACAACATTTGTACTTCCATTACAAACAGGAAGAAGAAGAAGATGCGAGGTAAAAAATGTATACTTCATTAAAATAGTTCAATTTGCGAGGGATAAAAACCGTACGGCCAACCGTGACGATGGTCCCAGGACTTGGTAGACAAAGCGAGCGCAATCATTCCAGTCGTTAAACGTGACGACAACAGTTTCGGGGCCAATTTCGCTGATATGTCACAGTGTATGTACATACAACCACACGTAGGAAGATGGAGAAAAAAAAAAAAAAATCGAAAGGCTGCACGCAAGAGAGCTCGAGCTCGCGAGTAGTTCTCGCAGCGAGAAAAGAAAGCGCGAGCAGCTCTCCGATCCGATACGCTTACATAGCGAAGTACACGCTCAGCGCTCGCTTTTCTCCTCGGGACTTTCCCTCGAATGCATGCACGTGTAGATACGTACACGTGACAACGGCCCTAAGCGATCCTTGCCCTGAAAAACCGGGGGATCGAAAGATCGGCCCCAGGAGTCGCCGATCGGTAAGAAAAACGATTCGCTCGTCACGCCGGATTATTTTTCACGCTGGGATCATATGCACTTTGTATGCTTGTGCTCGCTACCGATCGTATGGAAAATAGTGCGAGGGAGGCCCGCGTAACGTGTACCTATAGTGTGTAACACACGCATACACGAACGCGTCCACAATCGGCTAGACGCGATATCTCTCGCTATCGTGAGAACGAGAGCAATAAGCGCCGCGGCTCTTTCACTCCTCCTACGAATACCTGTGTACTCTAATGCCTTTTAATAACACCTGTGCCGCCGTTCAGTGTGATATATATATATACCCATGTGCATTTTGCTCTACGAGATTCGATCGCTAATTTCCTATATGTTGGGTGCTCTCTACCCTGGGTTTGCCTTTTTTTATACTTCGTCTCTCGCTTTTTTGGCTGATGTGTACATAAGGCACGGCGGTTTTTGTGTTAAAACTGCGTCTGTTATGAAAAAAAAAAAAAGAAAATATGCTAGATTATTTGTCACTTTAGTACAAGGTTCCGCGTCTTGCGCCCACCCTGGATAATCACGCTTTTTTTAATGTTTTGATTTCAAAATCGTTGTACGTGTGAGTAAATACCATATGTAACCCTTAAGGACATCCACTTGCGTTCAAAAATTACTTTCGCTAGAGTCCACAAATCCGGTCCAGCGAGGTCGTTTTTATAATGAAACACGCGGACAATATAAACTACGCTATTTTTTTTTTCTTTTGTTTTTTTTGTTTTTTTTTTTTTTTTTTTTTTTTTGTTGCAAGCGCAAATCGTATATGTATATTTTATTCCAAGTGGTGGTAAACGTACGACCAGATAATACTCGCTTTCGATTCTTTGCGAGAAATCGAATAACACGTTTTTTGTCGTGCAAACGCGTTCTATAACGTGGGCACGTCAGTTTTTTTACCCCATTATACCATTACACCGTCAAAGGTATATACATTTTGCCACCCACCTGTCGTAAAAACTACATCGGATTTAACTGGGTAATTTTTTCCATTGAACATTTAATCAAGAAAGTTTTCACAAAAATTACTACAAAAACTGGATGTATTAGTGGCACGCGTAATGACAAAAATTGTCTCCGGTCCGATTTTATTTTTTGTTCAAGGATATATTTCCACGAATCACTAGTAAATTGCTAGAACGGGGGGGAGGGAAAATCCAGCGACACCGGTAAAAGTTTGACGAGCAATCGCGGAAAAACGCAACCGTCGTAAATATTTTACGCTTGGAGTAATCCGTGGGTCGTTGCTGCAGTCAATTGTCGTTCCAAAGAAAAACATTGTATCCCTCCTTGGTCTGTAAGCAAACGAGGAAAAAAAAAAAAAAAATGCCATCCTGAAACTTTTTCGGACTCAAGTTGCATCCTAGAACCAACGGAAGGAGGGTGGGTGGGTGTTATTAAAAAAAATAACGAATTAAAAAAACCAAATACATAGACATAGCAGTGGTAGAGGCCATACATGTAAATGTAGTGTATTTACGAGGTCAATAACACTTGGACTCGGACACATGGAGCAGCGTACGTTTGATGAAGAAAATCCTATTGAGCGCTATCAAACGGAATCTTTCTCGGATAGTTGCGAAACGCTCCCTCGGTTACTTACTTACCTAAGTACGCGATCACATATGGGTACAAGTAGGTAAATTGTCCCAAGCCAACTGAAAATAAGACGATGAGTTGCGCACATACCTCTCATGATACTTATACACATTGCGTCTTTGTACGCACATATGCTTGCAGGAAAGAATGCAAAGTAATTGCTATCACTACTCATACGGAGAAAAGATAGCTTCAAGAGTTGACCGGTAGTCCAGAGAGGGAGAATGTACCGACACATGTCTGTACCGGTATAGGTATACAATACACAACAGGTGCATAGTACTGTATAGGAATATTTTATATGTATGCGTACGTACATTGTACGTAGGTACACGTTTTGCGTTTCGCAAGTGCGTAAGTATACTTACTAATAACGCGTCTCTCGCGCGTGCACATAATATACAACATTACGTATGGTATAGCCCAGTCTGTCTTGCGCAACAAGGACAACAGAGAGACAAGAGAGAGGGGGGGGCCTGCTTTTGCCGTGTACAACGTGTACGCGTATACGGGTACCTGTTACAGCTAGAGAGATGGGAACAATGGATTGGGCAAACAGCCGAGCGTGGTACCCTTATTTTTTTTTTTTTTTTTTCCTTTTCTTTCTCATTTCGTCTTTTGGGAAGAAATTTTTCTCTTTTTTTTCCTTCTCAATTTTCATTCAAGCAGGCACTCGCTGTACATTATCATGCGAGAACAAACAGGAAGAGTCGTCGTCGATTTCTCTCCGTATCAGGTGCAGCGCGCGATGCGCGAAAACACCTACACCTTCCTATACACCTATACTCATATATGTATATTAGCTACTTATAGTATATAATTATAATCCTCTCTTTGTAGCAGCCGATATTACATACAAGAAAGTGCATCGCGTGCGTGGGCCTTTTTTTGTTCGCCAAGTGCTATGCGGCATTCAAGAGCAGCCTACTTTCGCAGATGGTACCGATCGCAAACAGGGGCCAAAGATGTTGAATGAAAAATATCGAAAAATCGTACAAATCTGACATAACTGTCGCAGGACTTGTCTCCCGGCACGTCACTCGCTATATACCCACCTGTCCTGAAAACGACGGACGTATGTATAGACACTTTTTTTCATTTCAAGAATCATCAATTGTTTTACCGTTACTTTCGAGAACGCACGCAATATTGTACATGTCGTGTCCCATGTAGATTTTCTCCTCCGTCCACAACTGGTAATGATCATCAATACCGAGAACTTTTCGGACGTGCGTGGCTCTTTGATCTCAAAATACCTACTGTAAAAGGAAGCAAACATCATTTGCTCATTTGCGGCAGTGATCGGCAAAGATCGGCAGATAGTTGTAAAGAGCAAACACGGGGCTCGCGGGTGGGTATTTTTTTCTCACCTAATGCACCATATTGCCGATCGTTTACGGTCGCGCTTTACGTTTGAGTGTATAGGGCCGTTACAGACGGTGAGGTTGTAAATATAAGTCTAGGTGTATATATACGCACTAATGTAAGGAAAGGTGGAGGAGGAGATCGACCTCGATCGGTATCTCGTATACACATAGCGAGAGGCTCGCGACCACACCTACTTTCTAGATATGCATATGGTGCTCATTTATGCACTGCATGTATACATATCGGTATGTGTAGACATGTACCTTCCAGGAGGAGGAATGGTATACGTACCTACTCCGGGTGTGTGGTGCGTATAATGAAAAATCGTGGCAAATACGGTAAGTTGGTCCGATCGTTTGTGAACTCGGTTTCCGTATCAGTTCCGCCGTGACTGTACATATGACCATTCGTGGCTCTTTTTCCCATAAAATAGTGTTATACAGGTACATTACCGTACCGTTCCTCTTCCCTTGACTTACCCCTTGGGCAAACGCATCCATACTTGTATGTGGCTATATACACGCACAGCCATATTTTTCCCCTTTATTTCCGTCAAGCTTTCAATCAGGATTACCTTACGTAAAAGCGTACCTCACTCCACACTTGTCTACCAGCTTCTCGATACCGCAAATCCATTAACCTTTCTAAGTTCACACGCACGCGCGAACGCGAGGAGAAAGAGCAGCAGGCCCCAAATCTTTCCGGGCTCCATATATATATATATATATAATATCTCTCGCTATCGTNATATATATATATATATATATATATATATATATATATATATATATATATATATATATATATATATATATATATATATATATATATATATATATATATATATACCCCAGTGTGTGCAGCAAGTATATATGTATGTATATGATATACTGACAGCCCCGGAGTATATAAATGACTTCTTCTCGGGTACTTATATCACATGGGACGCAACAAACGCAGGTTTATACGTATATACATATAGATGTGTACTCTCGCAGCACCGCGCGATCTCTTCGGTGTCGTCTACTATTTCCAGGCCGTCCGCGTATCCTACGTGTGTGGATATAATGCAGGGAAAAGACCGTTGGAAAGGCGCGATCGGTAACGCAATACGCCACGAAGGTATACCCGTCGAAAGCCGAGCGCATTGGAGTGTCTCTCGTCGAGGGGAATCGGGAAAACTAGTTCATCCTCCGGTAGACCAGATTGACTCGTGGTTTAAAATAATGCATTTTAAGTACTACATGGATACTATATGTTAAGGGCAATATCGGTGCAACTGCAAAACCACGTGTGTACCAGCAGGTCTCGGTGTTCGTGGCAGCGGTGTATATACGTTGTCGATTTGTACAGCGTGTGTATATAGTATCCTCCGCCGTCCGAGAGAAGAGAGGCCGAAAGACACGGAGAAACCGTTATTTGAGCTTTGACGCGCACGTGCGGCGACTACATTATGCGTATACAACTACAGCATGTATGTATACACTTATTGTGGATAACCAAGTGACCCAGAGAGACGAACGTAGATATATATAGGTATAGGCAGGTACTTAAAAAGAGGACGATCGATAAGTATGGGATTATTATTATGGTCAATCGTCCTTTTGTTTTTCCGATCTGTAATGATTTGGATTATAAAGTGACCATTATTTTCCATTACAAAACTTTTACGATGTAGATAGAGCACACAAAAAAAGTCGTGTAATCAAAGTATCATTGATTTTCTGCTTGGGGAAAAAAAAAAAAAAATACATATACTTTGCCGCGATTAAATTTACAGAAACGGTATAGCAGCGGCGAACCTAAAACCACTACGGTTCATTTTACACCGAGAACTCGCTCTCTCTCTCAAGCCCGTCCGTATTATCTAGTCCAGCTGCCCTCGGGTTTATGTACGGGCATCACCATTACGTACACATACACACACAAGTATATACAGTTACACAGAAACAGACGATTCGTGAATTACGCGGCATTATAATATACCGTTACCAGCATCTCTGGCGGCTACTTATACGTGCTGTTTCTTCTCTTTTTTTTCTCTCCTATGATTTTTTTTTTTTTTTTTTTTTTCAAGTAATGTAACACTGGAAGTTTCCGAAAGAATAAGAGTTTCAGATATACATACGGAGTCGGGGGAAGAAACAATTGTTTTTTCCGCTTTGGCGACTGATGGAGAGAAAGCGCGCTCATCGGGTAAATCGAAAAATCGGCAGGTACATCGACGGCACGGAACAACTAACGAAAACCGCAGTGAAGGGAAACACCTGAACTTTAAGTCGGTCCCAAACGTCTACCAATAAGTGATTAAAATAAGGGTAAAAAATTGGACAAAAAGCACGTCATCATTGTGCCTTTTTTTTTTTTTTGTCAAGGCATTGATATCAAACCACACCTACCATACGAGGAGTCTGTCTCTACAATGTATAATATTACAGGTCGTTCTCTGCCTTCACGGTATATTTTTGTACAGGAGGAGAGATTACACGATTACATTGCACATTGTGCGTTCACCTGTTCGCCGGTGAAAGCTGCAGTGCACGGGCGTTTTGTGTGTTGGATGTCACGCGAGCTTGCACCATTATTCGGTTAACGAAAGTGAAATTGTCACTATCATATAGCGTATAGCACCTTTTAACAACCGAACGCGTGAAAGTGCCGGTGTATAAGTATATACGTGTATAGCCTCGCGTTACGCGCGCACCAAGTATATTATTTCACGCGCACGCGACGCGGTCCATTGATCACTCGGAAAAGAGCCCCGGAGTACATGTGAGAAAATCTCGTGCTCGTAAGGATGAGCGTGAAAAATTCTACCTCACATTTATATATGAGAAAATAAACCTTAGAATTGTTTCTTCTTGTATTAATTCATATACGGAGACTTAAGCGGCATATTAAATGCGTGCCGCGACTTGCGTCACATGTGCCACACACGCACATTAACCGTGTCTAGACGGAGTGACTCTCTGTTTCGTTTTACTATGGTGTAAGTTTACGGTACACCTGTACGTGTGAAAATAAGGAAAAAAAAAAAAAAAAGAAACCGATTCTATACTGTGAGAGTCACTCGTATAATTTCCGTTTCCGTGGAAGTTATAATAAATTATACCATCAGCTTTGCTTGTACGAAAGCTTTTTTCTTTCTTCCATACCAGGAAAAATTATCACAGATCAGAGGGTCAACTGCAGGTGTGACGCTCATTAAATAAAACTACAAAGCTACATCTTTTTTTTCGAAAGAACCAACGTTATTTAATTACCACCGATGCGTGTGCAGTACATCGCTTGGGGGTGCAAAAAATCGCTGAGCGTCTCATCGGTAGATATTTCAGAGCCGCGGCTGCTGTATCGCCTCGGATTATAGTCTTCGATTGCTACTTGTACGTTTTATGCGCATCAGTGTAAAGTGTACGCATATTTATATGATTTAAGGGGAGAAAAAAAAATCACGGCATCAATATTATTTATTAGATGTGGCTTGTGGTATTATTCAAAATAAAACGCTTTCCAGATAGGTGAATTGAAAATGATCGGCCAAACGATAGGGGAAAAAAAAAAAGTTTAAAAATCGACGAAAGTCTTTTGAAAAAAGTACACATGTGTGTCACGTCAACTTTATTTTTGTGACCCGGATTTTCCACTTACATATACATACATGTATATAGCCGCACGCTCACGCGCGCCAATGATACACGAGAAAAAAAAGCGAAAACCAGTTTCAAAGGCGCGTCTCGAAAAATTGTCCTCCGCGTTTCCGGACGACCTACTAGTGTATATGTAACGGAAGATTATCGCGCGCACATAGACTTGCTTCGTGCGCAACGAGTGTGATGAGAGTAAATGCTCTTAAAAAGCTCGCCAAACTCCGTGGTACCTCAAGAACTGTGGTCGGTATTTGTGCACCCAAGCACTCTCTTCTCGAGAGATTCGGAGACCATATATAATGTACCTCCGAATATACGAGTATATGAGTATCCACGCGAGCGAGCGATCAACAGAGCTAAGGAATCCGAACAATGCCCGCCCACGTGGAATTCCGTCCGAAGCGAAATAATAAATGCAAGGCGTGTTATATACACGACAGTAGAAACTGCAACAATATCTGCTCCCACTTGTCCTCCAAGTATATGTATATAGCCGTACGCGAGAGGAACAGTCCATCAATCCTATATAGCTCTGTTGTATAGCTCAATTGTAATGTGCAGGTATATATATTGATAATTACCACGAAAGTGCAATCATCAATTGCAGTATATTTACACCCCGATTGATCATACATTTTTATAATACCTGTATACGTATATTAAGTACGATGACGAACGAACGAATTTGTCTCTGTTGCAGATGTGAAATGCGGGCATCCAGCGGTGCCGATGAACGCGAGGGTCTCGCTGTCGGACGAGTCGCTCAAGGTCGGCACGACGGCCACATACTCCTGCGACGTCGGCTACGAGCTGTTTGGGTGAGTGGCATACGTATTATACCTGTTTTTACACTAATTACCATAGAAATAAGGAAAAAAAGAAGAAGAAGAACAAAAAGATCGTACACAACAATCAACATACCGGCACGCGTTTATGGGAAAACTTCAACGGAGCAATAGGGAATATTCTTCTTGTTACCTCTAAGTGAGCCTCCATCGAGATGGGAAATAGTCTCACGTATAGCCCTATGTGCATACGTGCAAGTACAGCTCGGAGGAATCGTTTTCTCTTACTTTGCGTCTTCCGCCGAGCTCTTGCGGGCGCCCTTCTTTTGTTGTACACCGATGCACTCGAGATCGGCCGAGATATACTTTAACGCTTCGTTATACGGAGTATAGATAAAATATACGTTGCAATGCACTCCAACATCCATATACGTATTACCTAGACTGAAAAGCCAAGTTACAAAGTGAGGCCTGCTTTTAATCGTCTGTATACATGCCTTACCGATCTTTCTATGAATTTTGCTGCGAGCTGTCGTTGCTCATGGATTGTGATACGCATCACAACACTTTCGGTCGTTTGAATGATTTTGCGATTAATTCACAATAAATATAGAATATATATCCGACCCGCGCCTAGTCCCCGATTCCCACTTATATATACACCACCCCACGGTTCGTCACAAAGAAAGCCATGCAATTGCTCGCGCTTTCTCTCCACCGCGTTTCCCTAGTAAGGGGCGGGTGGGGGATCTCGTGTGCTCACCCGGCTTCCAATTTGCCCATCTCACTGACATGTATATGGAACAGAAAGAGTGTCCTCGTCGTCGAGCCGCACAGCAGGAAATCGAACCTAAAGAGGCGTTGGCGTTGCAATCGCGCGATCGTAAGTACCACCTATTGAACGCGATAAATCGCATCGAATCGTGCAATTTTTTAATTTTTTTCGCAAGCTGTGGCTGCTTCAATATTTTTACCCAAGAGGCACACGCGTCAAATATGCCAGCGCTGTTTTTTTTTTTTTTTTTTTGTTTTTCGTCTTTCGTAATTATTATTAGGCTACGCGATAAAAAATTATGCTGATGAATGACCGATCGTCGCAAGGCGCGCGAAATTTCGTCAATTATTCCGCGCTTGTAACGAGGACGTGAGTTAAATTTTTCATTGCTTGCATTATTATATGGATTCGCGACTGCCTTTCATGAATACACATCGCGCTTGTGCAGCAATTGTCGACCGTATGTACTATAATCATAAAAACCAATGATTATAATTGTTTAGTGGTCAAAGTAATCACGAGCGCAATGAAGGATTAACTCGCTGGATGCACCTAATCTCCCGACCGATTTCTCGTTTCAGCGGCAACGCCATGAGCTGCGGCAACAAAGGAAAGTGGCAGGGAGAGCTGCCGTTTTGCGGTGAGTACTACTTATAATATACACAATACAAAATATAAAGGAAGCGATGAACATAAGTACTTGTACAGTCTCAACCCAACAACACCCATACCGGATGTATATACACACATCTTTCTCTTTTCTTCGCATCCGTGTTTTATAACGTACTTATACACAAACACTGTATATAGTGAAAACCTTCGGACCCATCGCGAGAAGCTTATCACGGACGAAATATCGCGTGGTACACAAGTAAGTGAGTGCATCCCCGTACAAAAATGTTATGCAGACACGGACGGGCGGAAGTGTTATTTCGCAAGAAGTTTATACCGCGGTACAGACTTTAGCTATATTGTGTACTAGATACACACTTTGCCGTGGGTATATCCTGCCAATGTATGTACACAGAGGTATATCTATAAACGATGCCGACGAGATTTAGCGATCGATATATCGGTGGCGGGTGAATTTATGTGACATTTGGCAAGATTGATGCTCGTAACTGACTGTCTCGCGGGATCCAAAGGGTAATGGATGGATGTTGCACGCGGCATCCTCTTTTCGGCGATTGATCATACGTGTGTCGTGTCCCCACAGGCCAATATGCTATTCGAAACGGATTTACCCCTTACCGCGGGCTTGGGTTTTAATGAGAACGAAAGGCCGAAAAGCCAAAAATATTCCTACCTACTGCGCCGTTTATCATCTTTTTTTTCCATTTTATTTGAAAACTATAGTCGGTCTGTGTTTGGGGGCACTGTGTAAAACCCCCAAGTGAGGGATCGGAGACAATGGTTCGTTAATCGAATGTATAATATATTATATATATATATGGACACACGTGTGAGAAGAGAGAAAAAAAACAACTAAACTGACTCATTTCTTAAAACGAAAGACTCGTTCGACACACGTGGGAAGCGCCGAGTCGAGGCGCCGTGTCTTTTCACCAGTCATTCAGTCTCACCAAGGGTGTGATTTATCTTATTTTACAATATCCGATAGGTATCTCTGAAAGTTTGATAAATGCTCGTATTTGACGGTGACAGTGAGAACTTTTTTTCTTTTTTTTACCAATACATATTAAAAATAGACCAGACGCGCGACGACGCTACTAAAACACACCCGGCTACCAAAGAGCATATAGAAGAACGAAGATCCGAGGAATGAAAAAAAAAAAAAAAAAAAAAAAGTCTCCCTCGATCTTCTCAACCTGTCGCAAAACACGCACCGATACCCTTTCGATTCATCGCTGCTCCCACGCGTTGTAATAAAGAAAGCCATGTACACATTATAACTTGCACATAAGCATCGTCACGCCGTAGTCTCCGAAAATTTCGACTTTGGGCGATGTACGTACACTACAGTCCTTATTCGTTATTAATGGCTTATGCAGGTATATGTACACCTATATGATGTGTACTTGTTTTACGAGAGCCGAGCGATGGGAAAAGCTTTCGCCGTTCACACGGGCAGGGCACCTTCGCCATTAGTGCCACACCGAGTCCAAACCTCTCTCTCTCTGCTCCATCATCGGTTTGTATCTGTACAGTGCACCAATATAACTGCACGTGAAATGGTATCAAAATAAATATACATGTATGTGAAGGTACGGAGGCTCGAGCGAGGGCGGCTGGGTGTAATCTATACGGTACTCATGGACGCTCGTTTACGTAAGGCGTTTACGCGAGGGAATAACCGATCTCTGAGAGTCTATATCGGTATGTATGTATACCGATACGTGCATGCAACTTTTCTTAGGTTCGCGATGGTGAGGTGTGCAAAACGTATATGCATATATACGTGTGACGTACGTGTACAGATGCTTCTCCGTGGGTTTTCCGGCTTCCTCGCCCCACTTCGACGAATGTATTCCCGGTGCCGTTATGGATGTGATTTTTTTTTTTTTCCTTTGCTCCTCCATAAGGAGGAAATTATGCCTCGGGTGTCGAACAATCGTGAGAGCGCCCTGCGGTGCAAACGATTTTTCAGTTGTGGCTGTGTATTTGCGAGTGATCGTGTGTGGCTTCCGCAGCTACACATAGCTGATTCGGTGGTTTTCAACCAGAACACTTTTCATGCCCACACTTATAGATACATACGTAAACCAAATTTGGTGAATTTTACGCTCGCAATTCAAAATGTATACTATATAGAGTATACCGATATGGTCGTTGGTTCCCGGTTTCGGGATGGGATCGATAAAACGACCATTATCCTAAACTGCGTTTAGAAAGAAATATCTGCGGTTCGCAAAGAAGAAAAATATACGTAGAAATTCGGGGAACAACGAGAACTTGCACTGTACTTGCCATTTGCAACGTAGTATCTCTCGTGGCTGGAACAATTGAACCGACTGAATATCAGTATCCGAGCACTACAACGGGACGAATTATCTGATCACAGGTAGAAGAATTTTAAGAAAAATTCCAAATTCTCCGAGTCGATACTTTGATTTTTCGCGCAAACTTCGTCCCTCTCAAACCTATACTTTGGAATCAAACGAACGCCCACACACAGCCCTTTGACAGACACCATATTTTACAGTCGTTTGAATAAAAAATACTGAAAAGAAAAAAAAAAAATCTTTATTTTTGTTTAATACCACAGGAGCGAACGTCGGCTTCCGTAAGCCAGCCAACCAGTCGACGACGGTGCGCGGCGGGGACGCCAATCACGGGAACGACGGGGACCTCAGCACCGAGCACGACGGCAAGCACTGCACCGAGACCCAAAGTGAGCCCAGTCCCTGGTGGCGGGTCGACCTGCTCAAACCCTACTCGGTCAAGGTCGTCCGAGTTACGACCAGAGGCTGCTGCGGTAAGATATAAATACAGTATCCCTGCACCTGTCGCCGATATACATTGTTTATGTATACAATGTTTCAATGCTATATTGTACGATAATTCCATGTTACCGTGATGCACGTACCTATAACACATTTTACACATGTGTAGCCGTGCAGCCTTGCATCATTGTATTTTGCATCTACGCGGATATAATGGGTACAGGCTGCACGTGACGTAAATCTGGCTGGCCCAAAGATGGTGTAGCCCGATCTCGCGAGAGTAAGAATCACATGTTTTAAACAATACGTGTACTTACTCAAATTTTCCATCCAACGGATGCAGATATGGCCCTGGAAAATACAATTTTCATATTAATCGCCATATATATTGTAAAATCATTGCAAATGTACGTGGTTACGGAAAAATTAATTTCCCTTTGTAACTTGTGCACATAAATATATCCGTACGAATAGTATACACGCAATGTACGTATATATACTCCGTGGTGAGGAATCCGCCGGAGAAAGAAAATATTCTTATAACTGACCTCCACTGAGAGTATTCACAATACAAAGTTATATTATCTATGGTAAAAGCTATACGGTGTCCATACGTATAAATATACATGTAACTGCAGTACAGGTATGTCGGTGACGGCTCGCGTTTAGAATGTGAGTGGTTAATATGGGTAAATGTGTATGTAACTGACCGTACGGCCATTATAATAAATACTGCGCAGGTCACCAACCTCTCCAGGACATCGAGATCCGCGTGGGCAACAGCAGCGCTGAACTACAGAGAAATCCACTTTGCGCTTGGTTCCCGGGTACTATTGGTAAGGCTCCATCCATACGATACACCCACACCTAGTAGATGCATTTTCACGGAGTATCGTCCTCGCGAATGTAAAATAAACCCCTTTTTTTTCCTTTTTTTTTTTTTTTTTTTCTTCCAACGAACAGAGGAAGGCGTGACGAAAACGTTCACCTGCGCCCGAGCCCTGGTCGGGCAGTACGTGTTCCTGCAGCTGGTGGGCGTCGAGGGTAGCCTCAGTCTCTGCGAGGTCGAGGTTTTCGCGACAGACGGTGAGTTCCTTGTCCCACGTATACTTTTGTTACAATAATAATACACCTGTAATCGTTGCAATAATAAAACTGACGGCAAATTTACAACGGAGTGAGCAAGCAGAATAATAGTCAAGTTCGAGGGAACGTATAAAAAAAAAAAAAAAAAAAAAAAAAAGAGAAAGGAGAGAAAGGCATCGCTGCGTTGCGCAAGCAATCATTGGCACTGGCGCGCCATGCTCGCGCGAATGTAATACAATATACGTGTGTGTGTTTGTGCCACAGGCCAAGGTGCCACCTATATCGTTTGGATTATATTCTCATATATATACGCACAACTTTTGATTTTTCCTCTACATATGTTGTAGCCATTATATATAAAAAAGAAAAAAAAGAAAAAAAAAGTACTTACGCGGTGCTTTGTTGGATTGTTGTTGCAGAATTCGCGGTCGACAGGTGCGCCCACGCTGGAACGCCGGCCGATGCCGATCTGGCGGCTTTCAACTCGACGTGCTACGAGTTCGTCATCAATCGGGGCGATACGTTCCAACAGGCGCGAAACTACTGTCAGGCCCGCGCTGGCGACCTGGTGCACGGATTCAAGGTGCGTACCCCCGATCGACTCCCCCTGAATACACCCTTGCCTTGGTGTAATGTTGTTTCGTGACATGTCGTTGCGAGCACGTGCAGGTATTTTTGAAATGGAATGTGTGTCGTCACAACGAGGATGACCCGACAAAAAGTACATCGGTGACAGCTCGTTCATATTGGAACTATGTCCCCGCGTGGATTGCTTACACATAATACGTATCAATTTGTGTGCTGCATGTATCCCCGATGTATCTATAATGAATAGTTTCGTCGGGAGGCCCTCAAAGTTGCGCAAGGAGAAAGAAGCCGATTTCATAATATCCGCGCTGGTCCGGTAACTTTTGTCGTTTCCTTTTTTTTTTTTTTTTTTTTTTTTTTGAATGTATAGGCATCCAACTGCGGGTATCGTATATAGGTACAATTAACGCAGTTGTTGCGTTGTGAAATATATAGCACACGAGTGCCGAACGAATCAAGCGTATCGGTAACCGCATATCGTGCTTATAAGATGGAATTTCCTGCAAGATAATAGCACTAATACGTGCAATCACAGTTTATCCCCACATTAACGCGATAATGGCCATTATGCGCAAAAAAGGCATTTCCTCGTTCGAAAGAAAGTAAATGATAATAGCCCACTCGCGCACATCGACGATTTCTATCGATATCCATGTTGTAATCGACGATACGGTATTGTTGTAAAATGTTATTTTATCGCGATTTAAAAACAATTATCGGTAACTCGGTATGAAATCCAAATTATATCGTTGACCTATACAGCTTTTCTCTTATATATCTTATACATAGAGTACACACAAGTCAAAAAAAAAAAAAAAAAAAAAAAATTCTATTAAGCCTTTTCCTGACTGCAAGATTGAAAGAAGTTTGCGCGACCTGTCGTCTCTTATCATGGCATAATAAATTGTCTTACACATTTTCCCACAAAGGGCGTAGCGTCGACTTTTATCCTGAACAACCTGGAGAGGCGTAAGAGTAAACTCAAGACCCAATTGGTGTGGATCGGCGCGCTAAAGGAGCCCTCGATAACCGTAAGGACTTGGAAATGGGTCGATGGTACGTATACGCATGCATATACATGAAATTACTCAGCAGTTAGCCGAGTATATCCATCCAACCATGTACACGTACGGCGATTGATATTACCGAAACGGAGTTCTTGTACGGGACCGTGTACTTTCATTATGAGCACCGTAAACGCAATGGATCATTGCTACGGCGCATCTGACAATTGCATGTTTAGCGAGCGCATCGATTACGAAAATCTACGCGCAAACCACACAATTCTACACATCTACATCTACGTTGGTACACCCGCACTTGCAAATAACCCAAGGAGCTTTTGTGTTTTGGTCACTTGGAACATTTTAATTTATCTCCGTACGAATACAACACCAACGCGATCTATCACAAGTAGGTACTATATACCTACCTGGTAGGTTTTTACCGAGACATTTTTCATTCGTCCGTCGTATAATGCATCTATACCCTCAAAACGCGCATTCCAATGCGTCATATCCAGTTCTAACTCACGTATTTCTCGTTACTTTCATCTACCACAGAAATAAATCCTTACGTTCAATTTATCCCTCGTGTCCCCTGTATGATACACGAGGTATGTAAAGTATCGCAAACCCACGACATCTTAAATATCTCTGTTCAGCCAACGGCATTCAAGTATGATATTTCTACCGCGAAACTTGTGAGTAAAAAAAAAAAAAAAAAAAAACATCCCGAAATTCATTTGCACGATAACTCAAAGCCTCGTTACCCATACTCCGTCATTCGGCAAATATTTTAACGACCGACTAGATTAATGCGCGAAAAAGCTCCATTTCCATTCAGGTATATTCTCTCGAACCGTACACAGCTTACTGGACGCATAAACGCCGCATCCGCGCGTAAAATCAGCAAGGCGCTCGTAAGTATATAATTACAAAGTACAGCGGTGGTGAGAACGGGGCCGTTGATATGATGCACATACGTACAAGTATATATATGTAACTACATATGGTATGTATACATAAAAACGAAGAATGGCGCGCGGATTGAGCAATCCCGTGCATTATAACGAGACACGGATCCCTTATATATTATGTGTATACCTACCTCATCGATCTTGAATTCCTCTCCGAGCGCAATACTTCATTATCCTTAGCGGCAAGCTCGCGATCGCGAGGGTTTCTTCCCGAGATAATATCATCATCGTCGTATAGCTATAGCATTCATCGAGTTTACCTGTAAAACTAAACAAAAAATACGAGTACACATACCATGGAACATCGCGATCTCGGCCACGGAATGGTAGATAAGGAGCGTGTTGCGCGTGTCGGATGTTTTCCATTTCTAGGCAAGGAGTATTGTAATATGTGTAGGTGTTATATTGAAATGATTTGAAATTTGTGGGTCCCCCAGGCGAGGTGATTCAGAAGCCACACTGGGGCAAGGAGCAGCCGAACAATTACAACGGCGAGCAAAACTGCGTCGTGCTGGACGGCGGCAGATCGTGGCTGTGGAACGACGTTGGGTGCAACCTCGACTATCTACACTGGATCTGCCAGAGCAGTGAGTTTGTGTTGTGTATAGTTACATGCATGTGGTTCTCCTCGGACGCGATTACGTAAACTATACTATTATGCGTGTACCTTTGCAATGATGATGAAGCTCCTTTTTATTTCACTCCTGTAATGATCGGTACGGAGACCAACGTAACATGATGACAATGTATCGAGGGTTTTTATCAAAACTCGGTAGCACCACCACCACACATTTACCTTTTTGCTTTTGGTGTTGAGAAAACAATCGATAAAGTCTTGAATTGCATACATGGATCAAACACGAGTACTTATAAAACGCTATAAACAGATTTACGATCGATTTTCCAAAATATATGAGAGCTTAAATTTCATAGCGGTACCTTGGTACAACTACATGCAGCTGGCTCGCGTTAAATTTAAATATTTATCTTATCTCTTGTAACCCTCTGCAAATATTTCTATACATCAGAGAGCGCGTAAAACTGCAGGTACCCCTTATCGATAAAATTTTTTCGAAAATCGGTACATGACGATTTCCAAACAGAGCCATCGACATGCGGGAGCCCAGAGAAGCTGGAAAACACGACGATAGTAAGCTCGAAGCAGAGGGTCGGCTCTGTCATCGAGTACGCCTGCCCGAGTGGTCACATGCTGCTCGGCGAGCGAGAGCGCACCTGCGAGCCCAGCGGCTTTTGGAGCGGCTCCCCGCCATCCTGCAAATGTACGTAAACTCTGATTTTTTTTTTTTCTTTTCCTCCCTCGATCGTACCCACAACATAAACATCAAAATGATGGCGCGTTGCAGTCGTGGATTGCGGGTCGCTCGAGGAGCCGGAAAACGGGACGATCGATCTATCGGAGGGCCGGACGACTTACGGCGCGGTCGCCGAGTACTCCTGCAAGGAGAACTACACCCTCGTCGGGGACTCGAAGCGCAGGTGCGGCGATGGTGGCCTCTGGAGCGGACACAAGCCTCAGTGCCTCGGTGAGTACATACAGCGGGAGTATCGCAATCTTTCGATTCCCTTGCATACAATTATCACGATTTTCGGATGTCAGGATCATTGAAAATGGCAATTTTATTTTGTCATTAACTTGTAATAACTCTGGCTTAAGTGTAACAATGAAAAGAATAATAATAGTCACTCGAACGGTGCAATTTTGCGTGTTACGTACAATGAATGTTCCTTCGTCACGTAAGTACCAATATACGTATATAATAGCCACTAATAATGATGATTGTCGTTGAAACTGTTTACAGTCGACTGGTGTCCGGATCCACCGGAGGTGAACGGCGGCGTCGTCTCGTTCGGCGGCAAACGCGCCGGATCTAAGGCCAGCTATACCTGCCAGAACGGCTTTGTTCTGTTTGGCGACAGTGTGAGTTATACGATTTTTTTTTTTTTTTTTTTTTCTTCCTAGCATAATTTATCCTCCGGTACATGGACGATAATCGGTAATTTTTTTTTCGCAATGTACGGGAGTGTATGAGCATTAATTGAGTTGGGCTCACGTGGAAACGGAGATAAAAAGTAACATAGCCGTAAAGTGCTCGGATAACGAGGCGAGATACAAGCAAGTGAAAGAGTACACAGTATACATTTGTTTCCATCGCCGAACGCGTGTACGCGCGTAGTTGTCGGAGGTCACGTTGTCCCGGAGGTTATACACGCGCGCGCGAGTGAAAGGCAGCTATTAAGCTACAGCTTTTAACCAACGAGAGAGAAGAAAAAAAACAACTTAAGAAAATTTGTCCTTTGAAAAAAAAAAAAAAAAAAAAAAAAAGGTCCTGACGTGCGACATCGGAGGCCAATGGTCGGGCAAGGTACCGCAGTGCCGGTACGTCGACTGCGGTGCCCCGGCTCAGGTGTCCCACGGCAGCGTGAGGCTCGTCAACGGCACCACGACCGTGGCCAGTCTGATCGAATACAGCTGCGACGAGGACTTTTGGGTGGACGGCGAGGCCAAACAGGAGTGCACCAGGGAGGGCAAGTGGAGCCACAAGACACCCCAGTGCGAGCGTAAGCCCTTTTTGCTTTGTCTCTCCTTCTTTTTTTTTTACACCTTTTCGAGCCATCGCTCGAGCTCACCGACACATCGTTGTATCGTCCAGTGATAACGTGCTTGGAGCCCGAGGTGCCCAACGGCAGTTACGTGGTCGGCTACGATCTTTACGTGCACAGCACTATCGAGTACCACTGCGAGGACGGTTACCTGCTGCACGGGGAGGCCAAGCACACTTGCGACAAGAACGGAGAGTGGACCGGAGAACTGCCATGCTGCGAGTGTACGACCATTTTTTTCCTTCTATGCCTATATTGTTACATCAACAGTCGTTGCTGCTTGACGCGAGCTTTTTGCGTTGCATCCTTTCAGTCGTCGATTGCGGCAAGGTGGTGCCAGTTCCGAACGGCTCGGTCGACTACGTCAACGGGACGACCTTCCTGGGGAGCGAGATAACGTACAGCTGCGTGAAAAACTACAAGCTCGTCGGCACGCCGAGACGCTACTGCTTGGACAACGGCTTCTGGAGCGACGCCACGCCAAAGTGCGAAGGTATGGTGCCATTTTTTTTTCTTTTTTTCTTTTTTTCTTTTTTTCTTCTACTACCGATTTTTTCCAACCAATGTAAAACGCACCCAAAGAGATCCGCTGTCCCGAGCCGGTGCTGGCCAAGCACGGAATCCTGTCGTTGACGGGTAACGACAGGATGTACGGGCGCACCCTCATAAGAACGGGCACAGCAGAGAACTCAAACACCGGGGCTACCTCGTACAAAATCGGCGCCCTCGCCAAGTACAGGTGCGAACGGGGCTACAAGGTCGTCGGCGATTCCCTATCGACTTGCGAGGACAACGGAAAGTGGAGCGGCGACGTGCCCCAGTGCGTCTGTGAGTATTTGCATGCTGTTTAAAATCATATTGGTGAAAGTCTGCAAGCGCAAATGAAAACCGATCGGCTCTCGATGTAAAGTGTGGTTCTTACCGGGACAACCGGGGACCGGGTTTTTATAAGGGATACATGTGCACTGGAACATATAATGTATTATCATCGTGGGTTGGTTATGGAACGATAACGATCGTCGAATGAAACAAGCTTCCGCGAACGCTTTCGAAAGCTAATCGCAATAATTAAGCCGTCCGCGTATGATCGAGTGGGGCCATTAGAATGGAGAGCTCTGTACGATGGGGGGGTGTCCCCACGGGATACCGGACCGGTTGTACGGACTCGGTGTATAATAATTGCATATGCGCTCCTCGATAACGAGTGTCCCGTTTGTCAACCGTAAAATTATCATACCGATCAACGCGATTTTTCGATCCGATGGGATTTTCCTTGGTCTGCTCTTATGGTTTTTTGGAGTCTGGGCTATGATCAATGATTCCTTTCACTTTGCGCGTGTTTACAGACGTCGACTGCGGTAAACCCGAGGATACCGAGCACGGCAAGTTTACGCTCACCTCGAACGTCACCTACTACGGGTCCGCCGTGCTTTACGAGTGCGACAACAACTACGAGCTCGACGGCTTTGCCAGGAGGTTGTGCCTTGACAACGCCACCTGGAGCAACGAGGTCCCCAGCTGCAAAGGTACTTTGTTGTTAATTTTCTTTGCCGACATTGAGTAAAATGCAAAACTTTTTCTTTACCCAGAGATTAAGTGCAAAGAGCCGGAAAAAATCGGCATGGCGAGCACGCAAGTCTCGACTCACAGTGTCGGGGGTGTGGCCCACTACAACTGTCCCAGGGGCTACATAATGGAGGGCAACGAGACGAGGGTCTGTTTGCAAAATGGATCCTGGAGCGGCAGGTCACCGTCCTGTTTTGCCGTCGATTGCAAGCATCCACCGTCGGTGGACAACGGAAGGGTTATCGTCGTTAACGGCACCACGACTTACGGAGGGGCCGCCGAGTACCACTGTTTGCCGCAATACGAGAGATCCGGTCTCTTTTTGAGGAAATGCCTCGACACCGGCTTATGGAGCGGCGAAGAACCCAAATGCGAAGGTACACCCACCACATGTTGTATATACAATATATATATATATATAAATTTTTTTTTTTTTTTTATTGGAAATCTTTCAACTGTTTGTCTCGCTGTATCTTCAGAGTCAACGAACGAGCTCGCCGAAGCCCAGGGAATCGGCACTAGCGTGGGCATCGGAGCTGGTGTGATCGTCGTCATACTGATCATCATCGGCCTGGTCTACCTTAGATTGTAATCCATAAAAATCAACGGTACTCGCTTCCCTTTTTTTTTCTCAACTAACGCAAAGCCCTTTTTTTTCTCTTCTCTCCAACCAGACGCAAAGCTACGCCGGTGAAGAACACCGAGAACGTTCAGGCAGCCGAGCGCAAGGAAGACCAGAACGCGGCGGTCATGTCCTACGCGACGCTCAACGACGGCTCACCCAACACGATGTACGAAAATGTTCCTGAGGATGGCCTCTACGATCACCCTTACAGCATGGCCGGCAGTACTTACGGGTAAGGCAACATGAGCCATTGCTGCACGATTATAATAAAAATCATTGAAAATGATGATTATGATGATGATGATGATGATGCGTCGTTGTGTACAGATATGGCACCGGACAGAGGAGGAATTACAACAGATCCGGGCACTACGAGGCGGAGCCGGTTGTCAGAAACGGCATAACCATCAACGGGGTGTCCGTCAGATAGTTGATGCAAGTCGATTAAAACACACGACGCAGTTATCGTGAAAACCATAGTCAAAGAGTTCCATTTTTTTTTTTTTTTTTTCCAACAGTTGTACATTTTACGAGATGATGATTAGATATGGCCTATTGGACAAATTGTTGAGTGCATAGAACTTCGGTGGTCCTCTCGAAGATACCATTTGAAAAATCATGAATGTATGAATTTGCCTCTTTTTTCTCTGTATCTATACACTGTACAATCTTATTATTTTTTTACTACCATGTCGAATGTGACAATACCGACCATATGCTTTTCACGTGCTTTATTGAAAGCTACAGACCAAGATGTAGAGTATTATTTCTTAGGGTTTCACTTTGTTTCGTAAAATAGAGCGTGGATACTTTATATTGATATACTTTAAGTTTTTGTTTTGTTGAATTTTTATTAAGATCGAAAGTAACTGGGCTGGAAATCGTGTTAATTTTCCGTCCCGTCGATTGACTATTTCTTACGGATAATTTTGCACGTAAGTATTTTTACGAAAAGATTTATCGTTAAGTGACTGTGTAAATAATTTTAAAAAATGAGTTTTATAAATATTTATAGATAGGTGTCGACGAGTCCTTGCTTTGTATACAAAATAGGAGAAAGCAATAATTTTTTTTTTTTTTTGTAGCCATGTGGCGCTTTGTAAATGTATTTCTTGTACATATAATATGTATTGGGTGTCGAATGACACTGAATGTGCTTAAGATAGATATTTGTATTAGTTTGTTGATAAATAAAAAAGCGAATCATGTAATGGATGTAATAAGTAAAGTTATATTTAAAATGTTGCTTATACTTTTTTTTTGTTTTTTGTTTTTTTTTCAAAGATCCTCTCTGCATTTCCTACACTGAAGTACTTAATCATTCGCTTAACGTAAAAAAAAAGTATTTCATTTTGATAACGATGTGTTTGGAAAACCCGTCATTTCAAAGTAACTAATATACATAGATAATAAATATTTAATATCCATGTGTCTGACGTATCGCTTTCCGAATACAATAATCGTTTAACGATAAATTCTAGATTATGATCGACGCGGAATTGGTTTTTTTTTTTAATCACTTGCACCTAATGACAATTTCTAATCAAACTCGTCAATTTTTCACTTTTAATTTTGTCAAAGGGGAGTCACGCGTCGATATATTAAGAAAAAATATAAATAGAGAGAGTAAATTAAATGTACATAGGTATTCATGTAAGCAATGGAGTAGGCGCGCGAGAGAAATCCTCCAAATATGGTCACGAATTGCGCTCACGGCCGTTAGCGAGTCATACATACGCTCGAGTACATAATATTATAATTTGTATGGAAAAAAAAAAATTACCAGTCATGATATTTTCGTTCGAGGAGCTGCAGTGCTACAATGAGAAATTATTTACTTATTCTGTCTATATCGTGTATACGTATAGTTTGTTTGTTTTGAAAACTTTGCTCACTATCGTTGCAAGTATTAAATTATTCTATAATTATTTAACCTGATATATTTCAATAGTATATTTTTTGAGGTTTTCATACATAAATCCTTGTCCGTTTTCTGTAAACAAGAAAATAGTTTTTCTATTTAAAAGATATAATACTCTCTCTGATTTATCTCACGCGACAAGTAATTCAGTACTCATAGGGGACATCAGTAATAAAGTCTAAAAAAGGTAAATAAAGTGGCTCCATGCAGTTCTGCTGGAACGTCGAACGTGGAGTGTAAATGGATAATGGAACTAAATGTGAATTACCACCACCAGATGGCAGGTGCGAGCAGTGTGAGCCGTGGGCCCCGTGGAGTGAGCTCCGATTACTCCGATGCGTCAGTTGTGTTCTGCTCCTCGTCGCGACATCATCATCTAGGTGTACACGTATACTGTCAACTCGAGCAGCTCTTCTTTCCAGCTCTTTTGACTTTTGCTGCCTGCGTAGTCTTGTTTACCATCGCCATCACTACAGAACAGTAGAAACAAAAAGAAAACGGTAAGTCGAGCTCTGAACAATCATGGTTTTTGCCAAGGACGAGAGTGCCACTGATTCACAGCAAAACTGGCTCTTTGACGTTGGTAGTCGACGTTTTCAGTAACAGCCATTGTTGGCTGTGTACAGCCGTTCTCCTGTTGTGTGTGTACGTATATGTGCATTACATACGTGCTAGATGCCACCAGGGCCGAGCCGAGGAGTCATCCTCTCTGGCCTCGATTTCAGAAGCTTATAAGTACCAACTCCATCGAAAGTCACTCTTTTCATCTTCTCTCTCTCTCTCTCTTTTTCTTTTTCACTCTCGTTTGGACGCGACTTCTCTCGATTTCGCACTGCGCCTTGCACTTCCTTTTTTGGTGACATATTTCAGACACATACCCTACACGTACGTATAGGTATATGTATAAAGCTCACTTCTTTTTAATTTGTTTACATTGCTATATTTAAAGATACAACACACACATCGAGCCCGTCGAGTAGTTGAAATTGGCTCAGCATTTGTTCGGCGTATCGTGAAACTTGAGCAACGTGTATGAGTCATTGACAGAAAATATTGAATGTTCGTCATTAAGATAATACACTTAATTAGATCACTTACAACATGGCTCGTCGATATGTGGATTTCGCGTCGATTATCACTATTACTCAGCTATTTTCTTGTGAGAACGTCTGTAGTTTGAATCCAAGGTGTTGGTCAGGATTCCCTCCCTTCTGTCATCAGTATCTACGTCATTACGTGCAGCTGCTGGGTACATTTTAATCTCTTTAAATTGTGCACACGGTATACCGTACTATCCCAGAAAAGCTGGGATATTTTAGACTTCAACTTAATAATGGGCAATTTCCCATTAGCCTTCCAAAAATAAACATGTGTGCAGTGTTACTGTGTGCCCCTTAGAGTTAGATCCAGTGCAATTAAAAGACCCAGTTTTAATATCTAAGGCACACTTAATGATGCCATGTCGCAACTCCAATTAATGCTTTATTATCAATTTTCAGATCCAAAATGTCGTCCAGAAAAACAGCAGGTCGTCGTGCTACTACCAAGAAGCGTGCTCAGCGCGCCACTTCCAATGTTTTTGCAATGTTCGACCAGGCACAAATTGCCGAATTCAAAGAAGCATTCAACATGATTGATCACAACCACGATGGTTTCATAGACAAAGAAGATCTTCACGATATGCTTGCTTCTTTGGGTAAAAATCCCACTGAGGATTATTTGGAAGCCATGATGAATGAAGCTCCAGGACCTATCAACTTTACCATGTTTCTGACACTTTTTGGAGAGAGATTGCAAGGCACTGATCCAGAGGATGTGATAAAAAATGCATTTGGTTGCTTTGATGAGGAAAACAATGGTGTTATTGGTGAAGAGCGTCTGAGAGAACTTCTTACGACTATGGGTGACAGGTTGGTCGTCATATTCAAATTTTGAGTAAATTTTCGCACATAATTGAAATTGACGAACAAATTTCCTTATACGATTCAATTTTCGATTTAGGTTCACCGATGACGATGTTGATGAAATGTACAGAGAAGCACCTATTAAGAACACAATGTTTGACTATCTTGAATTCACAAGAATCTTAAAGCATGGAGCCAAGGATAAAGATGAGCAATGAAATCACAAAACGCACATTGTATAGGGTCTGCTCTAAGTTTGTAAAGTCACTTGCAGTAAAAGAGTTGTAAAACCCTTTTTATCCATCCAAGATAGAAAAGGTTGGTCAAGTTGCATTACCCATTAACTAACAGTCAACAAATGTAAGCTTTTTTTATTTAAAGGCTACATATCATTTCTAAACCCATGCAGAAAAACCTTTTCCACTTGAGTAGTTTTTTCTGTAGTTCATTTTATTGCATTTTTACTTAAATACTACTTTACTCTCCTTTTTATTTTTAAAAAAAGAAAAAAAACGTATTCTTAAAGTGCCTATTAATTGTAAAACAAAACGAGTATGAAAATTATTGCGTTGATTGGTTTCAATTCCACTCTTGACAAGCATTTTGAAACTGCATTGGCGTTTGTAATATTAAATATTGTTGGCTACAGAACAGTATGTAAAATACGGATATTTCTACATTTACAATTTGTTTGTCGAAAAAAGGCGGCATTTGTATTTTAATACATATAATATATTATAAAGTGTAACATAAATTTGATATAATATAACTTTATTTACTTTTACCATATCAGAAATACCAATTAATTATTTCACCCCCAACGTCGACAAAGTAATTTAAGCTCAAAAAGATACTGAAAATACGAAAAATTTAATAGCTTAAGATTATAACAAAAACTGCGTCACCTTATAAGTGGATAAATGAAAGGTAATCTAGAGTAAGTAATATCTCGTTGGAGCTATGATATCCTAGAAATAGCTGCAAATGTTACTAATCTATCTTACGTATAAAATTTAAAAAATCAATCACAAGCATTTCTACAATGATAAAAATATATTGTACAACGAAAAAACGCTTATCCACGAAGGATCAAACGAGTCGATCGTAGACGCCGAACTTTACCAAAAAAAAAAAAAAAAAAAAAATGTAAAGGTATAACGTCAAAACGGCGACTCTAGACATTTTTTTCCATTCTTTAACATTTTTTGATACTTGCTAGAAAAAAAAAAAAAAAAAACTTCACTTTCGTGTAAAAGGGTCACCCCCTAGAAAATATTTCCCTCGAGCCATCGCGAGATACATGGAAAGGTCGAGCATGGCGCTTGTCCGGGGTCTGGTGCCCCCCCTCGCCCACCCTATAGTACGTCACCTCTGTAGACTTCTTCGCGAACGATACAAAGGATAATAAAAGAGTAAAAAGAGAAAGAGAGAGAGAGAGAGCCATGAGCGGAGCGGTGTGCCCTACCGAATGGAGGAGTCGGTCGTCGGTCGGGGGGGCCGTGCAGTATCGTTCTCGCTCGCTTCGAGCGCGAGTGCCTCCACTGCGCGTTTGCCTACCGCTCCTGCATAGTCGTATGAGATACCCTACAATAGATACATATTTGTTAAAGTATTTTTGCTTCGTTTCTTATTTGTTTTTTTTTTTTTTTTATTTTTTATTGTTGTACACAAACAGAGACGTTCAAGTGTGTACATTATCGTCGTACCGCGTCGTGGATGTATTTATAACGTAAGCTCGTCAGCACGTCTGTCAGTGGACAAGGTACAAAATGTATTTTTCCGCGTCGCCGCGATAAATAAACACGATCATCAATGGGGGGTGTATTGGTACAAGTGTGTTTGTGATATTCCCGCATATATACTACCTGTGCTGTGCACGACGACGAGTTCAACGCAAAATAAAAAAAAGGAATACTTTCCATCAGGAGTTGTATTTTTTAAACCTCTGTTGGTGATTAAACACCAGTGAAGCTGATCGCTCGCAATGTGTATACATTGTACGCAGTTAAATACAAGCCAGTATAGTTTGTTGACGTCCGGCTGAATTACACAAAATAAATAAGCATATATAAACACAACGCGCAGCTCATCAAGAGAGTCGGCTGCTCCGTACACTGCAGCGGCCTAAGGTATAGTATACATATAATCACCTATACCCTAATATTATTGCAAAAAGTGCTTAGTGTCCTTATCGTCGTTATACTTACGTATACGTGGAAAGTAAAAATGAAATTATAAAAGTCACTTACCCCGAACGCTTAGCTTTCACCCCTTTGAGGTTATCACGGTGTGGGTGGAGGTGTCGCAGGTGTCCCTCCCCCGAACACGAGGTGTCTGCTCTGCAAGCTCGAGAATCAAAAAAAAGAAAAAAAGACCATCCAGTCCGAACACTCGATACTTGATATACTATATTATAAATAGTATCTACTGTATGCGTGTAAGCGGTGCAAGCAACTTTTTTTATAACGATTCAGCTAAGTAGGTACACTCCGATGACGATGATGATAATAGACCCCGTCCACGGATGCTGGATTCAACGTAGACTCTCGCTCCAATTGCGTGGTACTTGCCCCATACACACTTGTAACATTTGGTATCGCTCTCTGGTAATGTATAATAGGTATCGCCTAAAAGGTGGAAGTGAAAGAGAAGAGTAGAGTGGGCGCGCTCGGAGCACCGCATCATCATCATCATCGTCATCATCATCATCATCAAGAGAGAGAGAGAGAAAGATGATGAGACCCGAGAGAGCAAGGAGGTATACATTCCTTCGGTGTATAGCTTCCGGGCCCAAATTGGGTTACGCTATTAGCCGACCTGGCAACAGCAGCAGCTAGTTCCCTATTAGAAAACATCCACTCGCTCGTATTCCGGAGCAAACACACGTATGTGCGTATATATACATGGGAGCGTGTAAAATATATAAATATACTCACGTATAAGAGTGCAGCTCGCCCGGAACAGGTCTAGGGGGTGAGAGCCCTTTCCATTCGTCGCTGGTGACTCTCTCTCTCTCTCGTATCTCTCTTTCTTTCCATCTCTGTCTATACATGTATACCGCTGTTGGCAGCGATCAGCTGTTTTGTAGCAGAGGACGCACATCATATATTATATACATAGGCTAGTTTTTTTTGGCTCCAGAGCCCCCGTAGCAAAACCCAGGTCTTACTTATATATATGCGTATACTCTTTTGTAGATGATTAAATTTGCTTACATTTTTCGTTGATTGTTATTTTCTCACACTGAATCATTGGATGCGTCCTCGTCTTATTAGATGGTCCGAGCCACAATGGCAGTACATACTCAGGGGAGGAGGAAGTGGTCTTTCGAAAAATGACGTTTACGAGGCAAGTTGAATGAAAATTTATTACGCTCGCGGCAATTATCAATTTCTGTATCTTAATCACGCCCAGCGTCCCGATCAAAAGCTCTTCAGTGGCATTGTGCGGCCAAACTTCCCTCGACTCTTTTTACCGATAAAAATTTGTAATTTACAAGCGTTGCGCGCACTCGGAGATAAAGAGAGTCTTGGAGAATTTTTTCAATGGCATGGTCACCTATAAACATAATATACATGTACGCGCTTGATTTAAATCGTGTTATTCGTGATTGTATTTTTTAGCATCGCCAACCGGTGTCGACTCGGTTATCGTATACGTGCGCGCGTTGCTGAAATTTTTAACGAGGACTCGAGACGACAATAATAATCGCCTGTACATTGTCTGTCGCAAACACCCGAAGGTACATTTTTGTACGAATATGTGTGTGTGTGTGTGTATTATAATCGGGCCTCGATTAACTATTCGAAAAACGCGTCGCGATAACTCAATAATATTTGTAATGGTTGATTATTCGTATCGCGCGTTGTAAGTGTCCCATTGTAATCTATGATTGAAGAAACGAATAATCGAGGATACAAATGATACGAAGAATTGCAGTAATAATGTACCATAGCTTGGAGAAAGAGGTGATAAAAGCGTGTATACCAAGTATTATATAAACCGCAAATAAACCATCGAGGATTAAGATTACTATACATCCACTAGCGCCTCGGTTTGTTTGGATGCGATTTACCTTCGAAAAAAAGGAAAGTTACGTCCGATACATCACGTATTTCCAACAATCGCACCATATAGGTGTGCATTGGTCGGATATGGTGGAGGCGTCTATAGCGAGTACACACGCTGCCATACTGTTATATATGTACGTCCACACACGTATGGCTGTTAAATAAAAAAAATAAAGTCCTTAATACTGCTGTCCGAATCTTATGCTGACGCGTCACAGCTTGCGGGACCCATTGTGTAAACTTTTCCCCGACTCGCGCACACGGAGGTACTTTTATACATCATCATCAAAGGCCCGGTGCGTCGCTTTCTCCCATATACCTATACCATCCGACAGATAGTGGTAATTCCGCGCCACGGAGGGAAGAGAGAAAGAGGAGGTTCTTGCATCGGTACACTTGATGATTGGGAGTGTACAACTAGAGCAACGAGAACCGGATAACGGGCTGATAAAAAATAGCGCGCTATCTGATGGCATTTACTTGTTTGTTAAAGGAGTTTGCGAAAAAAAGTAGTTGCGAGAGATAGCGTCTTAACCGTATATACTCTCCGTCGCGTTGCATCTCGATGGGAAGTTGGAGATTTTACCGTTTTTATTTACCTATAAAATAATATACACGAAATTCAAACTATGTATGTTTCAATAGCTCGATATTTACAAGTATGCATAGTAGTTTGACAATATACGTACGTATAAGTACTGCCTCGGGAATGTACGTAAAATAAAAGCGCCCTCGTGTCTTACCGTACTCGGTATGCATCTACTTACACGTGGGCCATTTGTTTCGTATTTCAAAAGTTGCACCTGTTCCCATAGCGAAAAACGCAAAGATATACTTACATCCACACCCGAAAGCTCCAAAAAAAAGGGGGGGGGTAAGTCCGCACCTCTGTATTTTCCCCGTCAGTCAAAAATCTCTTGCTCCCAAAAAGATACACGTGGGAACAACAACATCGCGTGTAATCTAATACACGTTCTCATCGTCGCGCGTATAGGCATGTGTGTAAAGTAAACCTCGAAAATCGTAAACGGCCGCGAGTTATTCGCGATCCCGAAAGTGTATATATATATATGCAAAAGGGTGGATGAGCTCGGTCGGTGAGTGAGTGAGTGTGTGGATATTAAGTATCGGGTATCAAACGACGGGCTCACCTTGAAAAGGAGAGACCGGCTAATCCTCTTTTTCCGTGCACCCCCTCGCCTGTTGTACACTTGTACACACATGTGACACCTATATATACTCGTAAGTATATATACTTGCTGCAACGTTGTTACACAGTGCGCGTGGAAAAATAAAGCGCGCAAAAGTGGTGGTGTGCGGATGAGGTAACGTGACACACACGCAACCTGCTTGTATACCCCCTGATGCCTGCACGCGCGTTGCCATCAAGTGTTATATACGCAATATCGGCCAGACCCGACTTTATAATGTTATATACAGTAGCGCTGCAGTGACGTCCGTGTACTTAACGAGGGTGAGCTGGACAAATGAAAAAAAAAAAAAAAAAAAAAGTTTTACTTTATCCCAAGCGACAGTATAATGACAATACACGGACATTGTATGTATACATTAGCGCGCGTGACGTGCAGATCCAACGCTCTGACTTTCCGGGCTTTATTATAAGATTCCAGGAATTTTCCACTTTGCCCGACTTATCATCGTAGCAACCCCCTCTCTATACACAGTGATAAGAGTCGGAGCAAAATCAAAGTTCTCTCTCTCGGTGTGTATACTTACAGCTGATGGTACGCCTCGCTCGTATATAATATACACTATAACCTGCTGGGCCGCCGCGCAGCGAAATCCGCGAGGTACCCGTATGTGTGTGTAAAGCTTGTTCGTAGATAATAGGTAACACCCAGATACAGGTATATATAAGGGGGGGGGGGGCGAGTGGATGACTTGCTTGGCCTAACACAACATATATATCGTCGCCCATCCCTGATGGAACTTTCGATCGATGTTGTATACTTATACCTATGTAGGTACGAGTAGTAATCGATCAAAAAAAACAGAATAAGAGAAAAAAAATGAAATTCAATACAATACGTGGTCAAGCCGAACTAAGTATAGTGTGTGTACGTGCTCGCTGGATTAAAAGCCCGAATTTACTGTCGATATATACTCGAGTACCAACCTATGTGTACAGATGCTATCGAGTCGTTCGAGCTTCTCAATTTGTGCGGTGAATTAACACAAAGGAAAAACAATAAAATATGCAGCCGTTGGCTTTTCAATTTTTTTTTTTTTTTTCCGGGGCACGTCGCACCACCTATGGGCGAACAATTTTAGAAATCAGAGAGAAAGAGAGGGGGCACACAGTCGCGCTAGTAGCTACTCCCATCCTATACCATGAGAGCCGCGGGGGAATCGATATGTCCCGCTATTTATAACGTGACACGCTGCCTCGGATCTACGCGAGCGCGTGTGTCACGTGTGGTATATAACGTGAAAAAGAAAAAAAAAATTTAATTACCTCTGAAATTTATCAACTTGTCATACAACTTCGGCTCTCTTTATATTACGTGCAGGTATAGTCTCAAAAGTCCTTCATTGTCCGATGTTAATATCGTATGTACATATACACGCACAAGGGGAGGCTCCAATTACCAAGGGCTCAGGGGGGTAAAAGGGAGAGTCGGAGTAAGCGACTCGTTAAAGTACAAGCATCGCGACTCTACCCTCTCTTTTTGCTAATACACGGGTATACTACTTATACTCCCCCTCAACTGTTTCAGTTTGCGAAAACTTTGCGCTTATACGTTGTTATTACCAAGCCCGCAGTGGTGGTCTCTCGTAGCTGCTATTTGGAGTGACGGATATTGCGTGTCCTTGGCTGAAACCAGAGTATATATATAAATTGCAGTAATAATGTACCATAGCTTGGAGAAAGAGGTGATAAAAGCGTGTATACCAAGTATTATATAAACCGCAAATAAACCATCGAGGATTAAGATTACTATACATCCACTAGCGCCTCGGTTTGTTTGGATGCGATTTACCTTCGANCGATATATATATATATAATACACCTATGGGCCGTTAATTTGGAAAACCGCGCGGTCTAGCGTGTAATATACACAAGCGCACCATTACGACTAGTCGAATGATCGGGGAGGTATATACTTGCAACTATACGCGGTCTAAGGTCAGCAGTTAAGTTCCAAGGATACGGCGTCACGTGACTTTTTTCGGTAGCGCTTATATTCCCTGAATTTCACACGACTGCTCCTCCTGTAATGTACGTATTTCTACTTGGACGCACCGTGTTTTCTTATTCAGTCCACTGGTGATGTTCCGCCGATCGTGTGAGTCGTATATACAAGGGGAGCTTTTATTCCTTTTCCGACTTGGCGTCGCCATCGAGGGACGAGGGTTACTTGAAAATCCATACTTGCGTTTTCTCCTGCATCCAGTATATCGATACGCATATACATGGGCGCATGGATTTGGTACCGTATACTTTTGATTTTCCGTCGGAAGCTAAAAACGTATGTAACAGCGTCGTACAAGTCTAGACGAGTTTATCGCCGGAGTAAAAAAAATATTTATTCGAAAAGTTGCTTGCGGGGAGTGGGGAGCTGGTCCGTCTTTTCTTTCGTCGTCGCTTTACCCTCCAATTTTGTCGTACTTTCGTTGTACCCACGAATAATTTATAGTATAGAAGGCTCATCGCTGTATCTTGGGTAGTTTAACTTTTTTAAAGAAAAATCGGTCCAAGACGATACATTGATTGGTGCACGAATATGAAAATGAACGCGATGTAGGCGCACTTTCTTCCAAACGACGAGTTTTCCGTACGTGACTATTGGAAACCTCAAAAAGAAGAAGAAGAAGAAGAAAAAGAGAAAAAAAAAGTGTCGTGTCAGTAGCGCGCATTCTAGGCCAATTACGTCCTTCGCGCCGGCCGAAGAGCTTATTGCTGATGCCGTCGCGCTCTGGTTTGTTGCCTTTTTTTTTTTCGCTGGGAAAGCCTCCGAGAGAAAAGTCAAGTCTAATGCAAATGTACTTCGCTATACGGAATGCAGAGTTTTGCGGAATTAAAACGGTCAAGGGACATCTCGTGCCGATCGATTCGTCGGACGGCGCTTTCAATGTTTTTTTTTTTTTTTCTCTTACCGTTTCAAAGTGTAATTGGCGCTTGATCCTCTTGAAGAAGAATTTCATATACTCCATCAAATTCCATGCCAGTGGGCCAAAAGGACTTTGCGTGCCTCCAAGTTATTACACGCTGGCATGTGTGTATGGTAAGTATATACCATGTCTTCATTCGCGTTCGCACGCGATACAGTTTAATAGACACTACGTGCATGTCGTCTTTGCTCGATTACTTGGACCATTTTGCGATGTCTGTATCATTATAGGCGAAAATCTGAGTAACGATATAAAACCCAAAATCAATGAAAATTTGATTGTTGGGGTATATCGAGAGATTTCGGAGGCGCGAAAAAAAAGTTACTCGTGAAGCTTTCGTTGGGCAAACAAAAAAAAAAAAAAAAAAAAAAAACAATCGGCGGCTCCCTTGGAATTCAATTCGACTCATTTTGGGCAAAGGTGAACTTCTCTGCCTCATATTACCTTTTTCTTTTTCTCTCGTGAGTTTTATATAATCTTCAACTTTTTCATCATTCTCGTCTTGAAAATTTATACGGCTCCCCGAGAATGTCTTTCGCATCATTAGGTTTCCACACCCAAAATGTATATTAAAAAATAGCTCGAACATGACCAAATGGTAAAAATATTGAAAATTGCACGATAATATACCTACCACACGCGTAAAAGTGTGACAAATTGGAGTGAACACGGATCGATATAGGTAAAAAAATGGCTTTTAATTTTTTTTCTTCCTTACCCATATATAGCTTCACGAGGGCGCTGGACTCGCGTTGGATACTACGAGTAATAAAGCCTATACGGTGGAAATAAAATAAAAGACGTCTGAATTCCTGACGGATCCCCCGACACCCTGCAAAGCTCCAGCGCGATAATCCACCCTCTTCGTTTTCCCCCGCCGTCTGTTCCCATCCCCTCGGAGCTCGTGTGTATATGTACGTAAGGGCCTTGGAAAAATTACGAAATTCTCCCCCCCCCCTAGCAATTTCTTTGTTCTCGGAAAGGAAGAAAGGGGACTCTCCCCTTGTATACCTACGCGCGCGCTTTTATTCAAAGGGACCAAACGAGAGCGAAAGAGAAAAGGAATCTCGTGGCGAAAGGCAGAGCTCTCGGGTAATAACATTAAATGTAAACGTGGCTCACGCACATGACGAAATTAACGAAAAAAAAAAAAAAGAAAAGAATTCGGGGTGTGTGCCTCCCTTTTTATATAATATATCCGTACAAGGTCTTGTGTCACGAGTAAAAAAGTATACTGTGGAGTTAATCGAGACTAACTCGGCGAGGCAGAGATCAAAGGACAGTGCGTGTAGGTGCACACATTACCTCTTTCTTTTATTGCCGAGTTTCTCATGTTACGCACACGTTGTGCATGTATATATGTATACATATCGTACGCTGCATCACTATGAATCGTTGAGGCGCACAATTTGTCGCGATGACGATTTATTTTATTGATGTATGGTGACGAGGCTCCGTTATTAATCGAGTTAGATTCAGAAGATGCTCGTCATCCAAGATCTGGTTTCCAGTTGCCTTCGCAGCCAATCGGGCGTTTTCAAGTTGCAAAGCTAATTACGATAGAGTCTTTTTTTTTTTTGTTTTTTTTTTCTTTTTCCTCTCGCGATTCTCGAGCTTTGCCATGAAAAATAATCAACTAAACTGAATTAATTTTATTTCATCCCTACACGTTGTGCAAGTGCGCACTCGGTGCAATAATAGAATCCAATCCTGATGATGTATGTAGTAAAAAAATAAAAATAAAAAAAAGTCACAATTAAAATTGACGATCGAACGAGGGTTTATCATATTGTTGGTACATATAGAGGGCAGGCGGGTCGAGTGTATGTATACCAGAGACAGCTCGTCAGTGGCAGGCAATAAATAAGCATCGTCAGGCATTTAAAGTGCGCAGACTCGTCATCCTGAGAAGTGAAGTTGGAATTGCTTGCGTAGCTGGGGGATCGTGTGTATGGAGAGTCAGCCGAAAAAAGAGGAAGGAAATTTCTGGGCGCAGAGGTTGACGACAGATAGGAGACGGGGAAATGGCAAAAGTCAAAAGCGGCCCGACAACGCGGACAGACGGTGGTGGTGGTCATACGAGGGGACGAAGCATCGGTTCACTGCCGCACACGATGAAATGGCTATACATAGGTATATATATATATCCCCCGCGGGACAAGCGCTCGCAAAATAGATAAATGAAAAAAAAGTGTATCGGAGGGATGAACGAGCTCTGCACCCGCGGAACGTGAATGTATACACGTTTCCACCCCCGCGCGGTAGAAAGAGTATACAGAACAGTGCGCCGGCGCATTATCGATCCCTCGTCTCTCTATATGTGGTCCCCTCTCGGTGTTGTCGGGGCGCGTACATAAGGGCACTGTACCCGCTGCAGCCGTACCACCACCTCTTGGCCCCCCCCCCCTACTGAAATTGCCCACTTGAGCTGCACGCGCTCCCGGATTCGCCCCCTATGCGCACACGGCTGATGTCATCGGGCAAACGCTCCACGCGCCAGAGGGACTACGAGCCCACGTTTATGTACCATAGAGAATCTTCCGACTGGACATTTGGTGGATTTCTTATCTAAATGGACTCGGCTCCCCGGGAGATTTTTCCATCGACAACTGCAGAGGGAACGGAAATGACTCAATAAATTTCCATGTTTTTTTTATTCTTTTTTTGTCTCAGGACAGTCCTTTTTTTTTTTTTTTTTGTACAAGCATCATTTATTTTCTTGTTTTCCTTTATTGTTTTCAAAGAAAACCCCGTGAATTTTCAAAGCCGCGCCAAATCCCGATTGTTTGGGAAAATAAGCGTGCACTTACGAATCAGGGGCGCAGGAGCCCTTTGATCCGAGCCCCAATGAATTTCCAAGGCGGGGACGGCGTTGATCGATGATTTACGATTTTTTTTTCCCCCTCGACAGACAGAGATACATAAACATGAGGCCGAGCTCTTTACCATCCACATGCGGTCGTTGACTCTGTATTTGGGCGAAAAAAAACAAAAAAACAAAAAAACAAAAAAAATGAAGAGAAAGCGACTCAATAAAAACATGAAATCGACGAAAACTGGCTCGGTCCTCCTCTTCCTGAAACCAGAGAGCTCCGTAAAATCACTCTCCCGAGAGTAGCAAATGACTCCCTTTGTCATCGTTTCCATTCGCTACATATATAGAGCTATCGCCTCGCTTGCTTGCTCGAAAAGCCGATGATCGACGCGTCGTCGCGCCCGACATGGCTCTCTTTCGAACGACTCCTTACCCAATGCCTTTTGGAAAATTCATTCGCTTCCCGGCTCTTGGGTGTCAAAGCGCTCGGCAATCATTTTCTTTACGATACTTCAAGTCGTACACTTCTATACGGCCAAACTGAACATTTTCATGTCGTGCTGAACAACAACTGCGAGAAAAAAAGTATACGTCCCAAGTTACCCCACGATCCGAGTTTTCGCCCTAAAAAAAAGTAAAACCGACCGCAACTCGTTATCGAAAGTGACATTCATTCGGTCAGAGTTAAAAAAAACAGCCTCAACTCATATACTATACTGAGTTAGTACAGTCAGCGTTGGACAAACGTCATCCTGTTTTTTTTTTTTTAAATTATTTTCTGCTACAAGAGCGACAGCTATAATCACTACTTTTTTCGGGCTGTGTGTGGGGTGTGATGGGCTAATCTGTAGGATATCAGACTGTTACACTCTCTTGTGAGCGCATGCGCTACACTCACTTACATATACCCACTACACCATTACAATCACAAGCAGCCAGTTGCATTATCGGACCTTAAACGCGGATATCGCGCACCGAGATTAACGCGACCCCATAAACTTTGACTCTCTCTCTCTCTCTCACTGCTCCCTTAAAAGGGGGAATTTTAAACGTTATAAAGTCGCCGAGAGGATGAATTATACGCGGTGCCATTTCGGCCTTTAAAAGTCAAAGTCACGCGACATGTATACCCCCCGCAAAGTGCAAGCAAAGCAGCGGTGATAACTTATCCCTCGGATTTTCGTAAAATGGATTACGCATACATACTTATACAAACGTAAGTATACCTTGTTTATCCGGGAGAATTTTACATGGCTTCAACTGTACCTTTATAGAAGAGCGAAGGTGGGGGGGGGGGTGAAAAGTTAGTACCCGCTCACGAGGAAGATCTTTAGGACGAACGCGGGCCAAGCTGATGCATTAGGCTGTTAAGTTTGTCTTGTTGTATCGGTATATCTATGTGCACATGTAGCCCAAAACCTTTTTTAATCAGCAATCCATCGTGTTTTTATTTTTCCATCCAGTACTAATTTTTTTTTTTTTTTTTTTTTTTTCCTATTTCTTTGATAATCAAAGGAGGTACAATCAATAGCTCAATTTTTATGAGTAGTGCAGAGGGGGCGATCGAGAAATCCTCACCAGCAGAATGTTGTCAAAATACCCTACTTAGCGATACATAGAAATAACTTGGAACTCTCCGTCGCATCGTTATCGTCATCGTTCGACAACCATCCGGACATTCCCGACCGATAACGTCCCATTGTGCACGATGCTCATCGAGAGAAGTGTACCATGGGCATTGTGGTATTCTTATTTATTCTTTTTTTATTTTGACCAGCCACACATCACTACCCTCCGCTCGTTTGGTGATCGTAAAGTATTTCTTCGTTTTATTCCCCCCCCCCTCCCTCTCTCTCCAATCAGACGGGGAAGAAGAAAAAAGAACCCAAACCGAGATTTGGCCCATTTTCCTTGTAATCAGAAAAAACGACACCCCTAACGATAAACCCATAAATGTTTAATGCATCGAGCCCCCGAGACGGATGAAGTTACCCGTGTATGCATAATAATTTTTACGACTCCGACGCCCCAGGGAGGGCGTACAAGCAATACGCCTGCGTGTGTACACGGATATAGTCGGCCCAATGGGTCGACCAAGGCGATTTAGACGCCTGACACGAAGGCTTGACGTTCGAGGGAATACTTAATATCGCGCCTAAACCAGCGCAGCTGTTAACGTTGGAGCTAAGCGTGAAAAAAAAAAAAATCAACTCCAAAAGTGAGACTCGGAGCTTTTTCAAAAATAGGGGGGGGGGGGGACAGACCGATTGCACACAGCTTGCTGCATATAATACACGTTGGCTTGAAAGTTTCGAGAGTCCTCGTTTGCTGGCAATTTTGCCTATTCGCTGCACACTTGTACACACGTCGAGTGGGCATACATATATTATACACTTGACGAGAGACAGCGCAGATGGATATTGTGATAATAATATATTGCCGTGCATCGGAGAGCGCGAGGGCTCGAAAGTGAAAGTCGATGTTACTTTTATACATACATATAAACCATTATCAGAGTGAAGGAAGACCTACCGAGGTGTCTGTGGTGGTGGCGTTAACCGAGCGCGTGGGTGTTCTTGGTTGTCCGTTTCGCGGTACCTGTACAATAATACGGCGTATACCTAGACAATATACATCATTGCAACGAGTTCGGGAGTGTATATGTGCTTGCGCACGAGTTAGAGATACGTGTATATACATATATACAACCATCCAACTTGACCAAAGTAGGTCGCGTCCAGGCGAGGAGGCGGACGACCAGACGGCGGAGGAGGGACCTACATTGTATGGTACGCGTGGGAGGAGCTTGTGAGAGTAACGCGCGCAAGGGGCGCCAACGTATTGTTTAATTCGCGCGTGCAGGTATATTATATAAGTACTGTTATGATGATTGCCATCACTTATGTATATATATGTATGCCGTGAGTGTTATCGCTTCGCGCGGCTACACACTTAACCTTTTTCATTCAGCCAATTGACACATCCGTGGTCCGTATGATGTACCTGCAGACACGCGTGCGCGTCCTTGAAATGGTTAACGATCATCGCAGAGTCAAAAAAATTTTATCTTCCCATATCCAATAACCATGAAAATACACGAGCCCAGTCAGTTGTAAAGGTGTAAAAAAAAAAAAACACCTCCCGGAGCCGGAAATTCTCATAAAATCCCAGCGCACAGTGAGTATTGTACCGACTCGCGTGTCAAATTCGCGTGCTACCTTCACGCCGTATACATTATACCGGCGGTGGCTGGAAAAATTCATCCCAGCGCTCTCTCCCCCTTTATTCGTTGCAAATTATTTTTCCATCCAATTTACGAAAGAGAGAGAAAAAGAGGGTGGGGTGGGGGGGGGGAGAGGTTGGGTAACTGTATCCAGTTGAGCTCTTTCCGCGTGATTAGCGCGAAAAATGGACCTAATTTCCCCCACCCCCCAACCTGCTCTCCATTGCCCAATTTTTCGGCATTGCTCCATCCATACTCTTAGGCACGTGTCGCACTTGGTTGTACTCGCTTCCTCTCGACCGACCAAGAATGATTTAATAGTTGTGGTGACGCACGAGCGAGCCGGCTAATCGGCGCGTTTCGTAATCGACCAGATGTACAGAGGAAATAAAAAAAAAAATAAAAAAGGTCTACCGATATCCGCTCCACGAAACAATAGGAACGACGATTCCAACTCGGCAAGATATCCCGTATGGCTGATGGTTATATACAAACAGGTGGTGGTGATGGCATTTTTTTTTTTTTTTTTTTTTTTTTACGCACATGGGTGTACATAATATTATACAATAGGAATGCCACGGTTGTGGTTGGAGGAGGAGATGCGATTAAACGGCACACATCGACGATTGCATTGTATAAAAAGAGGACCTAATGAGCATTATTCGAGACATCTTCCGGGTTGCGGGTAATGCCTTTTGTATCGGTACAACAGAGAGACACACACATACACACACACTGTATTATTTGCTCTCGACTATAACTCTATACTCACGGAAAGGTTTACTTTGTTTCGTGTACAATATTGTGTTATAGGTACAATGCACAAACGAAGGCTCGTTTCCTCGCATGGCTGACCATCCGTGACAAAATACAGATCGAACGAGGCAATGAAGGGAAGGGAAGAAGCCAAACAGTGTGTATACACCACTTTTGATGCCCGTTGTACAACATTATAATATATATATAAAAATCCTGTAACTAACACTTTACTCTGTATAATATTTGTTATTACCTACTTGTCTGTTTTACGAGCCTTTTAATGACTACTGTCTTGTTTACTGCTGTTGTCCTTTACACGCGCCTGGAGGCTCTATTTATGTGTGTTGAACGTTAAATTGGAATCAAAAATAACGTAGACAGCAAATTAAACGTCGATGTTTAATCAAACACTCTCAACCATCCCTAACTTTTTTTCTTCCACTTATCACTGTGGCAACATGCTTGCAATCCCCATTACTGATTGTGCCCGACCCCTTGTCCATGTGTGTTTTGCGACAACCAAGTGTGTACCCTTTTACCATACAACGTTTGGATATCAGCTAGTACTGTAATGATCGGTGTACTCCACGCTCAGATGCAGAGAGTTTCTAACAACTTAAAAAAAGTTAGGTAGGCATACAATTATATTCAACAATGTCTTGCACACCATACATGACATTCATACATTCATACTTGGCTCTCGTGTACGCGAACGCCAGCTCATTAGAAGTTCATTGACTCGCCATAATATGCATATACCTTTCGTACGCCTCTTCTATCGTCGCTGCGCCTACCAATAACATATAAACAATCCATTCACGCGGCCGATGGAGAGCGACGCTTGAAAATTATTTTAATAAGCCCAACGCTGCGCTACAACGCGATCCCCGTCTCTTTAGCGCATTTATATAACATATGCGCATCACGAAAAAATAATTGTTTGCGTACACCATATATGTATATAATCAAATCATTTTTTTTATTCCCAAAACGTGATTCGATTTTCGATCACCTTCCGCGCTCGAGTTTGTAAATAAGGTGTGCTGTACGAGGGTTATTTTGAAAATCCCGTCGTACGGCTGTATACTTACCTACTTTCGGAAGACGAGAGCAGCATATCGCGGGCACGAGGCATCACACCGATCTCGGAATAACCGAGCGCCAGATGATACGGGCTTGCTGCTGTTGGATGATTTGAGTGCACTTGTTATCAATATATACATACAAGTACTCTCTCTCTCTCTAGAGAGAGGAGAGCTGCACGGATGAAAACCAGCTGCAGCCGCGATCGAGAGCTTCGGTTGCTAATGCACGATGTGTGTATCATCAGCCGCGACATGTATCCTTACGGGGCACGTATCGGTACAGTATTAATGTTGTGTGTATGCATGTAAGTACGGCTTTGATTGGCGGTTCATCGTTTTGTTGCACGTTCGTCGACCGCGCCTTTGTAATTAATATAGAGCTTGTGAGCAAAGGAATTTCGGTGGGAAAGACAAACGAGAGATGAAAAAAAAAAAAAGATGATTGTTTTGGTACTTGGTAAAGCCTACACGATTTGCCAGACATTTGCGCAAATGGCGCACCAAACGATGTCGAACTCTCAGAGATCCAAAACTGCCTCTCTATACGTATATACCCGCAGGTCAATATCCTCCAAGTAAACGAGCAAACTCAAGCTCCCTTGCTCTGAAACTCTTGTATAAGATTTTTTATTGAAAAAAAAAAAAAATCTGTATCGCGAAGAACTCTCAGCGTCACACGCGCGTGTGAAACAAACGGAGCACCACCCGTAAGTATATATTTAACGACAATAACGAAACTTCTCCAGCGCGATCCGTAATAATTCGTGTCATTAGGCATACTTACCCTATATATCCAAGTCCACTGGCTTCCTTGCACGTCGCGGTCCAAGAGGCACAAGTCTGCAGGTATAATAATGTGTATATATACATCTATGGGTACAGTTACGTTGATGCGCAGAACGAAAGAACGAAAGCGTGGATTACAGAGCCGAGAGGGGCATGCAGAGGCCACACCGAGACAACAGCATCCTCTCGCATACACCTAGATGAGATAGGAGCGAAAAAAAAAAAAAAAAAAAAAAAGAAATAACAGCGAGTGCTCGCGGAGCGGAAGACGATAATTTAGACCGTACCCCCAGGTATTCGTCGACGTATAACCACAGTGACGATTTTCCGCAACTTGGAGTGCCTTTTTTTTTTTTTTTTTTTTTCTTCAACGCCCAATTCTTTCTTCCTCATACCTATATACATGTATTTATAAACCCAACATTTGTGAACTTACCTCGTTTGTTAGCACTGCATGTATATACACGGCGACGGTAGTACATTTACGCGCGTGTCGAAACATCCAAGGGGCCTTGGGAATAATAAAGGTACATAGGCGAGAGAGAGAAGAGATTTTTTTTTTTTTTCATCCTAAAAGCCGTGCCGGCTTCGCGGAGCGTGTCGAGCGTCCCTTTCTCTCGAGCTCGCGTTTTTACGAACCTGTGGAGAAGAAGAAAAAAAAAAAAAAAAACATTGCTCAATGACCCGACGAGCCGGCCTCTGGTGAAACAATTCTCTGGGAGTACAAGAGCGTCGATGATGATGTTAGAGCAGCCGGCCGGCACATCGGCGAACTGTGTGGGAAACAGCGTCCGTATTCCTGGGGACATCGCGGGGCCGATGGTAAAATTTGCTTCCCAGCGCCAGGGTACCTATACGTTGTGTAACAGCATAATTATTATCCTCCAGCGAGTCATTGGGGGACGTTCGCGGTTCGTATACTTGTCATCGCGAGACACACGTGGAGCTACCGTCTCATGCGTGTTTTTCTTTTTTTTTTCCTCCAAAAAAAAAAGAAGATAGACGACAGTGACACCCATCGGGTGCCGAGAGTTGCAGGCGGTCTTTTCCTCCAGTTGCGACGCGAGTAACGCGAGAGCCCAAAAACACGGATAGGAGGAGTATAGAGAACAAGGGGCCCTTGAGTTTTGCGGGTATATATATACTTGTTCGTATCACCCGGGGCCGCCTATCTGTCCTCCTTTGCTTTATTTCCTCGTTCCTTCCTATCTTTCTCGCCTCTTAGTGCGAGGAGTCGGCGAGATCCCACGCATCGATCTTCCCTTGTGTGTAAACTCCACAACAACTCATCCCCAAGACGGATAACAGATGTTAGGCATCTATAATGGTGTAACAGTATACCGTTGCTTGCCATCAAGAGAAGAAAAAAAATGATTCATAGGTATAGCCTGTAGGGTTTGAGTATACTCCACATGTATGTGTGACACTCGTTAAAACAATGAATGTTTACCAACTTTGATGGTTTTGGTGTCCTCGAGAAATGAATGTTTAACGATGGTTACTCCGACAAGGACAAATAAGTATATACCTAAATGTACACGAGCGTGTGTGTCCTCCCCCTACTTACTCTGCGACTTTTTGTGTATACACGGTGGCAAAAAAAAACACCATTTAGGCTCTTTCAACCTGCACATGGGACATAGAGGATGACTTAAGCGTCGACGATTAGCTATTTTCGCAGCTGACAGTCATGCAAGTAATGAATGTAGACTGTCGCGCATTACCTCATCGCAAACTAGTGTGTATCGTGTGTTTGGTAATTAATACATACAGGGGGGGGGAGGAGAATACACCCAAACGATTCGACCTCGCGACGAGCGTCGCACGACAAACAAAACCCCGAGCACCTCTCTCACGCACTAGCGCGGACTTTTCTTCCTACATATGGAGAAAAAAAAAAAAATTCACACTATATCGATTTCTTGATTCTGATCGCACCACGGTACCCCGAATACACGCGCAATGAACTTTCCCATGCGGTGTGTATATATACGTGACTCTCGAAAGGCAGCTTCCGCCTCCTCGTCCCATCACCGTGTGAGGTTACAAGTAGGTGTACATACATGTATATATTATGTGCAAGCTATACCTCTGCTGCAGCCGTTCTCACAAGCTCTTTCTCTCTTGTAAACCTATAAGGAAAGACCGTAGGTATATGTATGGATAGTGTAAAATTACTAATCGATCCAAGAGAGCTGTACGTATATATATCGACGTTAGGAATCGCATCCTGGCCCACTTGCGCGAAGCACACTGCACGCATTTGTAATACGTGAGAGCAGGAAGTCACGCTCGGGCCGGAAACTAACGCCGTCGCCAGGAAGATGAGCTTTTTTTTTTTTTTTCTCCAACCAATGCGTGGCCTATTGTTTATACGTTAATTATACACCTGACGATTGGGAAAAAAAAAAAAAAGTTAATGTATACTTTTTCATGTTGAATGTCGTGTAAATCGGAAAATAAAAGCCATCGCTTTGCGTATATATAAATATGTCGTACCCATATAAGAAGAATATAAAATCATGTCGCGGAGGGTGCACGCGTGCAATTCCAAATAGACCTAAAATCCAAAGAGGGGAGGAATAACGTGAACCAAAAAAAAAATAAATCACGCACCACCCACACCCGTATAGGTGCCTACAATTCCCATATACATATACATATATATTTAAAATATTCGGTGTGCGTGCACTGATGACGCGCCATTGTCATCATGCAAATTCATCACTTTACTGCGCTCCTCCCTCCCTATGGAAGGGGAGGGGTGATATTTGATGAGGCACAGTATACCCTCCTATCTTTTTACTGCGATGCGCGTATAATTGTATCTACGTATAAAATGGCGTATCAAAATTACAGAGTCACGCAATCAACTTTTCATATACACCCTTGATGCCGTTGCGTGCGGTGATTTTGTATTGTCGGTCCACCACTACTTTATATTTAAATGTACGAATACCGTGTGCATGTACTCTCGTGCTTGTGTTGTTATAAATTTTTAAATTAACGAGATGAGCTTTGCACCATGCTATATGTGTCAAAATAACGTGAGCAGCACCTTAACGGCTTTAAAAATCGTGCAAAATATTTTTACCAATTAAAAAAATTTTTCTTAAGGAAAAAGAAAAAAGAAAAACTAAAATTAAAAACAAACAAACATACGCGTCTCTAGATGAGCCCCTTTGGTTGAAAAACCTCAGTAGCCTCGTGGAAGCGAGACGAGCCGTCTGCCAGAGGGGTTCAAAGCTCCACTCGCCCTTTGCACCCGTCACCACTAGTGAAAAGTAATTTTCGCTTGGCAATACAGCCTCTCTTTTCACTCTGAATAGGCTTCTACAGGTTTTTTTCCCCTTCCCCTCGAAATAATGACCAAGAGAGTATCTACATCCCCCCCCCCGAAAAGCTATAGGTATATTAGATAGCAAAAAATCGTGTCACTAGTGTGTTCTCTACATCGCCAAAGCTCTCGCGCCCCCTCCTACTCATCCCTCGGTGTATATCATTAATGTCGTCACTCGGAGTCAACGACCTCCTCAACGACAAGACCGGTCTATATACCCGCGGCTGATGCTTCGCTCGTCTGGTGAAACAGGTGTTTATTCAGCAATGGAAATCCGCGCCCCTTTCCACCGTACTTACCTCCAGGGCTGCTGTCTTCTAGGTTCTGCTCGTGCGCGCTCTTCCCGGGCTTCATTGAAAAATACGTCTGCCTGCACTGTGTGCGTCTATGTGTGTGGGACAGAAAGAAAAAAAAGAACTTATAAATATACTCCTCCCCGTGTGTGCACGGAGCGGCTCCGAGGGACTGTCTTTAGACCGCGGTATAATGGGTTTTCAAATGGGGGGAGAAAAGGAAAAAAAAAAAAAAAAGGAAAAAGGAAAATTAATTTGGCGCGAGTGACTGAACTCTATAGTAGATATACTTCCCGAGTCCTATGTACATGTTATATAACGTTGTTGAATCTGTACGATTTTTTAAATGATTTTCATTTCTCTTTGTGCGTTTCAGACCCACCGCTCAGATGCTGTGCCGACGCCCAGCCCGGACCTTTGCCTCGATTTTTTTTCCTACGATAGGTAAGTCGCCACGTCATACAGTTTGAAATTCAATCAACACCATTTTCGTGAATCGCACAACAAAGTACACTACAAATTTCGTACGAAATAAATTAATAATGATTTCTCGGTGAGATTAATCGACCGAACGATTGTCACTGGGAGGCAAAAAAAGAATTCCTTTATTAAAATGTATACTGTGCAATTGACGATCTATGATTCATCGATGATAAAGCCTAGATCCTCATACCTATAAAATTAATATTTTTTTCTCGAGTTAAAAAAAAAAAAAAAAAAACATCGTCTCGTCGTTGTCATCTCGTAAGGCGATTAGGAAAAGATATACGCGCCAATCTCCGTCGCATACACACATACAACAGCTCTCGCGTCACAGCCTGAGGTACTTACACACGTGTATCAGCTGCAAAAGTATAGAGAAGAAGAAGAAGAAGCTATAGAGCACCGCCGTCCGATATATATTCTCGCGCTGTATGTATACACATATACAAAAGATAAGCAGTGCACGTATATATAGTTATACAGGCAGTAGGTTGGACGTGCAATGACGACGGGCAAGTGCGTATTGCCGCGCTATATAACATTTCGGGCGCGCAAGCTCTGCCGCTGCGATGCTCCGTTTGGCGCTGCAGTTTCGCGCGCGTTCTCCTCGCGTACGCGGCCGCGCCGAGGTAAACAGAGCGACGCGGCCGACTCTCTCTATTATATGTGCTTTATAATACACACCACTCATATTAATACAACCGCGGTGATACAGAATATATATATACGTATAGGTAAAATTCTCGAGTTACATATATATATACATCCATACGTGTTTGTATAAACCACGCTTATGTATATGTAAAGTTTCCCCGAGCGCGCAAGAGCATCAGCAGCGAGCTTTTTCTTTCCAAGTGCACTTGAATATACGTTTTTAAAATGTGGGTGATGCCCACGCATGATATATATGAGTGCTGTTGTGCGAGAGTTGTTGATTGGTTTCTTTCTTTTTTTTCTTCGATAAAGTATAAATTTGATTGAAACATTGGCAAATAAAATGCATAGGCATATCAGCAACGATAATGTTGTTTTAATAGGTTTCGCCCAACGCGTGAAAGTTGCGTGCATCGCTCGTACACGTGCACACACGCGCTCGATCTGATAATCAACGCCCGGCTTTAATGCGCTATTCTTATTACATCTGTATCTACCTACACTAGGTGTACGTTTTCACTGATTTCAACGAGTGCTGGCTGCTGTCGGAGCTTTTTTTTTTTTCTTCTCATCTAGTATACACCCGCAGCGCGCGGCTGTCGGGCGATAAAGTAATTTCACGCTTTACCGTTGTGTACGTGTGCAAGCCGGCGTTGCGTTTTATTGCGACGAAAATTGTGCATATAAGTACGCACAATATACGTCTATATATAGGCTAGTTTTTTTTTTTTTTTTTTTTTTTTTTCATTTACTGCGCACATGCAATAATTGTACTTATTTTACTACATCATACGTATACTAAGATACCTATACCTCGATTCACGTACGTATAATTAAATCGTATTGTACATACCTATACATTCTTTCTATCACGTATACCTACATCAGTATATTTTTATTCCTCGTAAATGATAAAAATATACCGATCGCCATGAGTATGAAGTTTCATGGGCACTTTGGGAAGAGAAAGCGCAAGTATGCGTTCTCGTTGAGAAAAATAAAAAATCTCGAGTAAAGTGCACGTGTGTTTCTTTCTTGACCTGCACTTGCACTCTATATATTATTTCCTTTATTGTTGTATGTATACGTGCTACACTGACATCAAAGTTTAAAAAATTTGAATTTACCACCCCGCAACCCTCCTCCTGCGACCATACACAAACAGAGAGAGAGAGAGAGAGAGAGAGAGAGAGAGAGAGAGAGAGAGAGGTGGTCCAAAATTACCAATGATCGACGCTTCTCAGAGCCCCAGGGCGGAGCCGTGCAAAATGCTGTCGTACATACTACCCGCCGAGGAGAAGCCTCCGTCCGGCGATCCGACCCAGTTCTACCGTCCCCTGTCATCGGCGACCCCGGCGACGATGACAACGTCGGCATCGGCATCGGCGATAAACAGGCACAACGGCATCAGGCACTCGGTCTACTCGGCCGAGGAGGAGTGCCCGTCTGAGAACCGCCAGCGAGGGGGCGTCACGCGAACCACGAGTTTCGGCACTATGATGTTTGGCCGGCACCGCGAGGACCACCACCACCACCAATTGCCCAGGCCCGGCTCGGCGGCGCCCCTACTCCCGCTCGACACTCCCCGCAAGCACTCTAACGGCGACGCGGGCACCCGTTTGTTCCAATCGCCACCACCACCGGCTCTGCCACCACCAACGTCGACCTCGTCCCTGTCGACTGCGGTGCAGCAACAGCAGCCGGCACCCGTCATGCGCAAGCCCACCCTCCACACGAGCGCCAAGGTCACCAAGGACGACAGCTTGTACAGCATCGACAGCGACGCGAGCGCGGCGGCCAGCGAGGGCCGCAAGAGCCGGGCCATCAACGCCCCCGCCAAACACGCCAACCTCAAGAGGTGAGTTTTCTTATATGTATATACTTAACATTAGAAAGATAAAGAAAAAACAATAAGAAAAAAAAAAAAAGAATATTTCCGAAAGATGACGTATGTTGTACACGACCGCAGCGCGTATATTATATACGGATACTTTGGCACGCCGAGCTTGCAAACTGCAAATTAGATCACTGCCGCGTGTGGAATGTCGGGAATTGATGGCGACACATGTCGAACGGGGCAGGGGAGGGGAGGAAGATAATTGGAAGAGGCTGACTCGTGTTTTTTTTTTGCGAGGTGGAAAAGACGCGAGTGTATAAACGTGCAGCTATGCCACTCGTGCCCCATCAGCTGTGTGGTACTTACACCGATGACCGATACGTTATGTCACGCTGCCGCGCGCGCGAGAACAACTATGACACTATATACATATACCCATTACCGGTTACATGTACGTATACATGTGCACCCGGTGCGCAATACATACACATGATACCGGTATTACACGCGTGCACGCGTAATTAATAACGAGGAGGTGGTAAATGATTGCGAGTGGGGGGGGAGGGAGAGGGAAAAAAAGTAGGGTATTAAGTGTACGCTCGTGTGCTGCGTGGCGTTCAGTGTCAAGGCGCGCGTTTTCATCGCGTGGCTACTTATTTATTGTATCGGGCGCCGATCATATAGTTGGTGGTTCGAGTGCGCGTGTGTACGCTTATAAGTATACCTATAATACATCCATGCACCGAATAAACAGGTAAAAAGATCCGATGTAATCATCAGCTTTTATATAGATCTCGCGTATACGCGTCGGTTATTGGCTAGCTGTCAAAACTATTGCTGAATAAAAACAGATGTGAACCATATAGTCCGCGAGCTATGTGTGCGGGATGTTTACCAAAGAACAGAGAAAAAAAAACGACTTTGATATTTATATGTTTGTGGAAAAAAAAGTGTTGGGTTGCGAAAGAAGAATCGGTAACGCAACCCAAAGAGTGACGGTAAAACGCCAAGCTTTTGACAAAACATTGCGAGTTACCCCCGCAAGTATATATATATTAGGTCTCTTTATTACACCTACGTGTCTATTTTTACATGATGACAGGTAAAGCGTTTGCGCGTTTTTTGGCACTCACGTGTGATGCTGCCGTTTGACGAATCTCTTAGCACTTTGTGCAGCCGTTCGCACGCATATATTACGAGATCGATATCGCAAATTCGTATATATTATTAGCGTGGTGTATATTTATAGGGGAGGGGGGGGGGTAAGAAAAATTTAAGCGCTCAACTCATCGAGCAACAGTCAAAATGTAATACCTTTCGAAATCTCGATCCAAGATATAGCACCCGGTAAACGCGATACTCCCGCAGATGGTGTCCCGGAGATAAAAGGACGCGGGACGATTGAGCCGGTTTATAAATTAACGCCCGGCGCCTTCGCGTGTAATGTATATACACGAATTCGTTTGCATAACAGACTCTACCTATATAACACCAGTGTCCGCAATTGCTACGATGACGGCGATGATGATGATGATGATCGTCGTCGGGGCGTTCGTGGAAGTGCACTTACGAGAGTCCCGCTCGTCGCCGTGTATATATATGAATGCGCGCAGCATCTCTCGTTCATTCATACATACACACGTGCGCGTGTGCGTGTTTATATGCAAAAAAAAGACAGACGCGCGTCAGGGGGGAGCGAGTTGCATCATACCGTTTGGCGCTACGAGGATGTGACAAAGTTGTGCGCGTATACCTTGGTGTGCATGTGTATGAATGTGCGCGTTAAGACGCATAAAGACGCAAAAGAGGCCCGCTCAATGAGTCCGCGACTTTTCAGAACGGCTCTCTCGACCTTCTCCTCCTCCTTCGCGATATTGACCGCGATTGTGCAACTCGTTCGTTTTTGTTTTTGTTTGTTTTTTTTTTTTTTCTTTCTTTTGTCCAATGTAAAAAAAATACACACACACACACATAGCGCCGCTTTAAGGTAAGGTTTTTATTTTAAATCAGCCGCGTCCATCTACTTTGGTGATGTTGAAAAATAATATGAATAGACTCACTGCAGGGAGTGTACAATTTAATTTTTTACATCAGAATCTTTATTTATTTGTTTTTACTATAGAGCCTCGATTAAAAAAAAAAAAAAAAAACAGGGCTTTAGACACGTTCGTATGATTGCGAGTTGTTCGCAAGCTTCGTGTAAAAGCAAGATATAGGTAACCGGTATCAGGCTCGCGGCGGGCAAACAACATGTACAGGATCGAAAAGAGGTCCACGTGACTTTGACGCGTTCGCGCGAATCGGTATAGACGTACCTACCCCATACCCAATACATACATCATTGTTTGCCAATGCAGCAATGCACAATTCCCTTTCTCCTTTATCTCTCGCGACTATGCGATGGACAAAAAAAACTATGCCGCCCTCGCACCCTCGCACGCCCACTTCCAGATCGGAGCGAAAGTTTGCTACGAGAGAGTTTGTTCGGTAAGCTCACAGATGTCAGCACCGATACTCTTTCCGATGGACCAACAAACGATACACCCAACACCATTGCCTTTTTGCATCGATCGGAAATATATACGACAAAAATGCATAGTAACTATATTACATCTATAGAGTATAGGAATTTTACCGTCAGTATCCATGAGAGGGAATTACTTACAATCGTGAATCCTCATTGATTCACGAAACAAATCGATTTCGGTTTACAGGTACGAGTGAAATGCCTTTCGAAAGTTCGTGCTTGGCCGGCAAAGTTTATCCAAACGTGTGAGCATTATTATATATTATATGGTATACCTGCCAGACAGGCGGATAAAAACGGCCCATAGGCTCGAATTTACAATGCGAATGGAGAGATAGAGCCGAACGAAAGCTTGACGAGACTCTAATATATATATAAGCCTGTGCGGAGTTCTTGCGTTAATAGTTTACGGACAGTAGGACATGTAGGTATATTATGGGGGGGTCTGCCCTATGTTGTAGTATCACGTGTAAGTACCGGCTTTCTTCCTTCGACTCCTTGTTTTTCGGGCGATTTGTTGCACGAGAAACGCGATAAGTAGGTATAGCTGCAACAGCCTTCCGAAGCACCCTACACCTTCGCGTATACTGGTTCTTGTACATATTACATATGTATAAATTATGCCATATCGATCCTTGAGTCCGTCACCAATGTAACTACCACTATTATGTAGCATATATTATATAATATGAGTCACGCGTACACGTACCAGCTTGCAATAGGCTATCATATCGCGTTCGCTAAACCCATGCCGTAATATTATGTACGGTTTATAATATTGTAGAGTGCCGTTTTCTTGAGCGTCACTTCCCATATACGAATTTTCTTTCTTTTTTTTTTTTTTACATTTTTTGCTCCAAACACGTGTATAGATTATACATATTGTATTAAATTGCTTCCTGGTTGTACGTACGAGGCGGGTGTCACTGTGCTCGACAAGTACACACATACACACTGCGCTGCACAAATACTATCCCTTCTCTTTGGTACAATTAAGTTAATGCCCCTTTGCACCCGGGGGGGAGGCAAGGAAAAACCAGCTGTGCTCGTGTGTGACTTTTACTAGATTGGCTCACGAAAGTTATATGGATTTCGATGACAATGATGATGATGATGATTGATGAATGACTGTACGCCAACACAATGGTGTACGCTTAATTCGGCGCTACGCCGACTAATCACGATTTATTGAAAAATTGAGCAGCGAGGGCAATACGAGCGATTTCACGAAAAAAATTATCTTTTGTCGCGCGCTTCTTTTGAGGGATTTTTTTTTAGCGTGGAATTGCTCGTGTACAAAATGAGTCAGTATAATTTATGACGATGGAGGGTCCGATAAAAAATTTAATTTTATGCTACGTACATGTGACGTGCGTATACGTATATATATACTGCCAGTTGAGTAACGCGATAACTAGAGCAATTATTTCACGCGTGTCATATAAAAATGATTGCACGTCGTCGCGGTCAAGGTCGGCTTTAATCTTTATATTTATGAATTTACGATATAGGAAGTGGATTTTGTGCTTCCGTGCTCGTACCTTGTATTTGTATTTTCAGTGGATAAGAGCGATATGTGTAACAAACCAAATATGTTTCTAAATACTAACTACACATCTATGCAAGGAAGAACTTTTTTTAGGGTATTGTAATCCGTGGTGGAAGAAATTTTTTTTTTTTTTTTTTTTTTTAGCAATAAGAATGCACTTTATAGTATACTAGTAATAGAGAGCTGAAAATTCGCTTTTCTCCTACAAAACCTTTACGATTACAAACCGTGACGTTTTACAGCGAAGACAAAATTTCAATTGGATGCTATAATCACTAGTACGGAGTTGTAGTCTGATGGATACTTCGTTACAGGCACACACACACACGCACACACACACACACACACACAACGTGGGGTTTACTCAGATCAGCCTTTTTTGGGAAAAAAAAAGAAATTATTCCAGAAACAATATGGGTGTAAGGACACTTTTTGCTCTAGTAAAAATAAAAGGCACTCTCGTTCGTGCCCAAACAGCACCGTGCCATCTTAATTAAGAATATATATATTTAAGTACAAGAGTCCACAAAATCCAATAGATTTGTGGCAAAAACCAAATAGAACTTTTTTTTTTATTCGTATAGTTTTTTCTGCTCGTTTTTTTTTTTTTTTTTTTTTTATAAACGTATTTTTTAACGCGCGTATAAGCAGATCGCATCCGCGTACCTGTACCCACCGAGAACCGCTGCGCGCTCTTTTGTGGCGAGAACAGCCGCGTCACGCGATCTGATGTCTATACAGCTTGAAAAGAGAGAGAGAGAGAGAGACGAGAGCATTGCTGTATAATTATACCCCGTGATGTAAAATTGTACAGAAGTGACTGTCGTGTAACTGTACAATTAAACACTCGCTCTGGAGGTGATGTATGAAAATAAATTTTAAAAAAGCTGTGATACATATTATAATTTTCTTTCTCGCGATTTTCTACGAAATGTATATAAGCGAACGACTGAAAAAAAGGAGAAAAAAAAAAAAAACAATCGTCTGTTGCAGGGTGTCGTTCGGCTCGAGCAAGGGCTCGATGGTCGAGACCCTGGTGTACGAGACCCCGGTCCAAGAGGAGCCCGAGCTTAACCACTTCGCCGAGCACAATGGCCGCCTACCGGCTCCGATGATACCAGTTCCCGATACCGAGTAAGTTGCCTTTCTACTTTCCACCAACACGTATACCTTTTACATTTAAACCCCCATATACACATATGTACAATATACTTCTATATTTTGTGCTCCCACAGCACTTCTCCTCGTACATCCGATGATCTCGCTTTCATGCAAGTATATATATATGTGTACATATTCGTATAGCGTACGGAGGAAAAGTACAATCGACCTGGCGCGGGTTGCACTGCACTTACGACCAATTGTCTCTCTTTTACTCCAACCCGGGCCGTTAATCCCATTACGTGCGTCTAGCCGTGCCACGGTGTATACACGGACCATGCACGTCCGAGTCTGGAATCGTCAGTCAATTTTCACCGTCTATTCTATTCTATCCCCTTTCCCGTGCGCAAGATCCCCCTCGCGATGCCACGCTTGCCCCGATACACCGAGTCCCACACGAGTACACCGCCGGTGTAGTATGTTTGTTGGCTGTTACCTATATCTTACACGTGCGTAATATTGTTATGACAAACACGGGAAGAATTTAAAAAAAAAGAAAAAAAAAAAAAAAAAAGTAGGGGGTAATAGCGGCATCACGATGTTAAACTCTGGGCGTCCGGTTGATGTTTGTGATGTTGCGTGTGTATATATGAGGTGCAAACAAAAACGGGCTCAAGGTCGGTTGTAAAAAGCAACGTACCGCATCGGGAATATCGATGACTCGGGAGGGAGGAGCTTTCGCGCAGCTGTGCGTATATAATATTTGCGTGCCAAAGTGCCGAGCTTTTACGGGCGCCTGGAAGGCCGATCCGATCAAAGTGGAAAAGCTCCGCTTGCGTATACAAAGAAAAAGGTGCGCGGAGCCCCGAGGCTGGGCCGATCAATTAAGCTCGTCAGCCTTGATTACACGGGCTGCTTGGCAATCATAAGCAATTTCCTGTCTCTCTCTCTCTCTCTCTGGAGGAGAAGAATCAGTGTAGGTAATATATAACATTAGAAACAATGGGCGCAGTCGGATCCCCGATCGTGGCTCTTTGGCCCCGTCGTCCGAGTCTGCGAGTTTCCCAGCGCTTCCCTGGTCATCCGCTCGATCCTTCCGAGAGCTCTATCCCTTTCTCTTCTCTCGTTCAATGGACGGTCCTGTTCTTTCCAAGGGGTTTGAAAATCGGACGAGCGTCACGAGCAACGGGTCGGGAGAAAGAGCGAAATTAAGCCGTGACTGGTAAGCGAGGGCACGTCAAGGGGGGCCACATCGATCGGATAAATTTGAGCTGTACGCACGTATACGTGCAGTCGGGACGCTCCTGTGAATACACGTAACCGATTTCATACCTATATACAAGTATAAATGTACGTGAATTTTGACGTGCTCGTCTCGACTTTCTGTACGTGCGGGTTGTATACACGTACCCTTGGCTGATTCGTCGTGGAGTGTATTGGGTACTTGCGGGCATATATAGATCGAGATCGGTAACCCGAGGGCTGCTACCGTCAAAAGATTAGCCAAGCTTCTCTCTCGGTGAGCAAGTTTGACAGTACAATATACACGCGCTGTGGTTTATCCGTGGATAAGCGAATTCGTTCCAGGTGTAGGTGAGTCATTGTGTGAATTAATTACAAACTGGGAGTCTCCGAAATTAAAGAAAAAAAATAGAACAAAAACTCGTTGCTTAATTACATTTCCACGACTTCTCTCAGATCCCTGGAGGGTTGTTGTCTTGGAATATAATTTTTTATTTTTTTTTCAACTTTGGCGATCTCCTAAAACATTTTTATTGGAGGGATAGGCTTACAAACGAAAACAATATAATGTTTCGAACATCAAAAAATTCATCAAAAAAACGCGCCTGTATATGTAAGCATCAGCCGGGACATATCGCGTGTGCTTCTTCATATTTCAATCAGCATAATAGCGCGACTGTTCATCCCTTTCATTTCAGCCTTAAGGGGCCCTGCGCGCGACGGACGGTAATAGTGTTTGAACGTCGGGACTCTGTCATTATGATTTCAAAGTCAAGGAGGAGAAAATTGAAAGCCGGAGGGGCTTTTTAAAAAGATCTTCTCGTCTCTTGAGGGCCAAACACGGCACGTCTATATGTATAGGCACTTGACAGCTTGGCCTCATGAAAGCTACGTGTGTCCACACACGCGCGTTGTGTTGGATCAATTACAAGCGTCATTGATAATGAAAAGAAAAAAAAAACCACAAAATTTTCAAAGCTTACGAGTTTTGCACAGGGTAAGCGAGCGACCGAGCTTGCGGGCATATCCTTGCAGATAATAATAAAAGACATATATATATACCTATTGCGTAGGTAAATACAAAAAGCACACGCGGGAATTTCTACTTTGCTGGCTCGTCGAGCGATGGCGACAGTATACAATATTTTGTGTGATGCCGAGCTTGCACCGCGTGCGCGCGCGCGAGAAAGCGTCCCGATCGTCGGCGATCGGTTCGATTCGGAGCTCCTCGGGCTTCCTCTCCTGTGTACATACATAAATGTAACGCACACTCTATATATAAGTACGAACAAGGACAACGAAGGGGAAAAAACCAGCCGCAGCCAGGCGTGGTGGGTGTCGCGCGTTTGTAATGCCTCGTTCCGTCTCCGTCGGATCGGTATTACACGGAACGTATATTGGAACACAGAAGAGAGGCCGATGATGGCAAGGCACATGTAGCTATATATACATACCGGGTCGAGCGCCGCCACACACCGGATCCACAGGCTGCGAGAGTCCGGAGTTTTGACAGTAGTTTTAGTTGCCCCGTTGCCGCGCTCTGCTCCGAAACTACTCGCAACACCAGGCACATCACCGTTCCACCTGACCATAATATTTATATAATATACCTGTAAGCGCCTCCGATTGTATTTCGAGAACACACCCGTATACTCCTCCTCCTCCTCCCTGCCCAAATTGTAGTGGTGGCCGGCTAGGCGCGTCTTGATCGGAGCTGCTCCAAATTTTTCGGTTCGTTCTGGCTATTACAATCATACAGCGTTGTTGTGTCATGTACCTGCAGTGTCTTACATTGTAGCGCGCGGCGAAGCCTCCGTGTGAGAGGCTACTATATACTTTCTTCCCTCTCTCCATAAGTATATCTTTATCTCTGTACAGCTGCCTCGGTGCCGAACAAGGGGAAGAGCTTACGGAGTGTGTGTACGGTAGGAGGAAGAAGAGCGAACGTTGTGTACGGGAGGAGTGTGTGCGTCTCTCCGGCGAAAAATAGCGCGTGCAGCATCAGTCCTTGTACAGAAGCCAGACAGATATCAGATCCGAGCGGAGATTGGTGCATTTGTTTTTTTTTTCTTTTTTTTTTTTTTTTCTTCCTCTGCGTATGTTATACGCATGTGTTATAATATCATACGTGTACGCGTGTACGTCGAGGGATTCGCCGCCAGCGGAATATAAAAAAAAAAAAAAAACGCGTTTGTTCATCGGTCGCTGTATATGTACATTCCTTCCTTCCGTTCGTCCGTTCGTCTGTCTGTTTGTGGCCGCGCGCGCGAGTGTCTGGTTTATTGGTGCGTGGGTGTGTTGCTGCCACTGCTCTGCTGAATCGATTGCCAAAGACACAACGCCGACGTGTATGTAACATCACTATACTGCGAGTACCGCCAGGCTACCTCGAAACCCAGGTAATGCGTGCGAGAGGAGAGCTTTATTTTTTTTTTTTTTTCAACCGATCGTAGCCGATTTATCGAAGTAGCATTGTGTCACCCGACTGCATTTAAAAGGAGGGATTGGGGGACTCGTCCCGAAAGTGCGTGTGTCTTGAAACTTCGTCAAGGCCGTCGATGGCTTAATTTTTTTTTTTTTTTTTTTCTTCTTCCTCCACCGTCGTCCTTCGTCCTAAAAGAGCGCACCGACGACGCGTGGGCATGTATGCTCGCACATGTATGTATACGTGTGTGTCCGTTCGGCGTTCAATCATCGACGATTTTGGACGAGCTCCAGGTTATTCGGCGGCTCGCTCCTCTTTCGAGACTTTTCAATGGAAACGAGAAAACAAAACGAGAGGAAAGATATTGAAACCGCTCTTCTCTCGAGCAAATATTTGCGCGCGTAAATGTATGTATATATATTATATGCATTGACAATAAATCATTTTAAAAAATGTTGAGCCGCGATTACGTATATGTATATAAATGTGACGCTCGGGCAAATTATTTTTTTTTATATACAAGTGTAAGATAACAAACGCGGACAATAGGGGTGTAGGTACGCAGTACACGATTTATTAGTAGCCGAAAATTGTCACGCATAAAAATACACGCAATGCCCCGTTTTTAATTTATCTGCATGGAATTTTTTTCTATTTCTTTCTTTCTTTTTTTTTTACGTTTACGTTTCATACAATATACGCACACTGAATAATATACAGTTGGATACTAATTCTCGACGAAAATGTGCGGTGCAAAAAAAAAAAAAAAAAGAATACCCGATCTCCTAACCGGACGCTTTTTACGTTGAATAGCGAGCGTAATTGGGATAAATGAATATATCAAGACAATATGCAATATCGACCACGATAGTGTAAATATATATGTGTACATAGCGCGGGCTAACGTGCATACCTATATCTCTCAGCGAGACACCCAAACATACCCTATACCCATGTGTATACGTGCATGATATACGTATATAGGATCCACTGGTTCCAATGGGTTGAGCGTTGCCATGGGGACGCGCCATGTTCGAGCAGCACAAGAGACAGAGACGAATGCATATATACATACGTGCAACGCGCAGCTTGGAATGTCTACGGTATTTATAATTATATTACTGTATGGTTCCGCCGCTGCTGCTGTGGACCGATATCGCCCTTAAACCCTTTCTTCCCCCGTGTGTATAGGTATAACAACAATAACTGGAAGTATACAGTATGTTAGACATACAACATCATCAGCGCGCATCAAGCGTCTCTTTACTTAAAACCCTTTTATATCTTCGACTATGTAGTGTGTGTAATATATAGTGCTTCCAGCGCTCAATAAGTATATCCTTAGCGCCACTGCGTGGCTCTACTGAGCTTCAGATCGCAGTCAGCCGTCCAACGGTAACATGCATGTATTACTTCCTCGAATAAAGCTACGTTAATTTCACTTCGTGCCCCTCATTGATTTTTCCTAAAACAGTATGAACATCACCTCGTAGCCGACTTCCGATCTTCCAGGACACGGGCATACTTACAGGCTCACCTCCTTCTTCTCGCCCTCTGCGCGCGCGGATTTTTCGCACACCCACTTTGGTTAACTCCCGACGCACACGTACACTGGTTTACCGGCAAGCGTCCTTAAAGGGGAACTTTGGGAACAAAGAATTTTTCAAGTGTCACCGGGACATACGACATGAATAAAACCGATCTTACAACTTTGGTCAAGTGTAACAAAGACACGAGAGGGATTCACCACCCCTAGGTTTTTTTTTTTTTTTTTTTTTTTTTTTTTTTTTTTTTTTTTTTTTTTTTTTTCAAACGCCAAATTATAATTCTTCCTGGCTCATTTGTACCTTTTAATTGTACCGAGCAAAAAAAAAACAGAGTCTATATATACATACATGCGCGGGGGAGGACAAAAAAAGGATCACGAAGCGCGTCGCATCGCCGTTTCCCCTTCGGTTCATTTAATGTTTTCGCCGACGTGCGAGCAATCAAGGCCGCACGAGTATAAATATATTATACATATAGGCTTCACAAAAGAGATTCCTCTCATTCACTCGTTGTTTCTCCGAGGCGCAGGGACTCCCGTCCTTTCCTCCCCCCTTCCCGGTATATATTACCCACTTCCGTTCCCCTATCCTTCCCCCCCCCCCCCGATGTAGTCTACGTATGTACATAGACATGTCACAGCATATAACACGATAGAGACACGCACACTCGGGCGCAGACAATTGAGCTTCCTCGTAAAAGTGACGGGAGCCAAGGAAGTTGTATAGGAATTTCCGCGAGACGGTACTTACTTACCTATACTCGGGTCTGGAAGCATCGATCCACCGATGTGTCTATACCGTGGCGTAGCGCCGAGGAATTTATTCCCAAGACTTGCACTAAGTACACCACGTGTCGCCTTTACTTTAACGAGTTTTCCGTACGAGGGCAAACAGTGCAAAAGTAAAATGATCGGTATATACAGAGGTGGTGCATCCTACTTGCACGTGCAGCTTGTAAACAATGCTCATCTCGATAAAATGTATATGCCAACTGTGTCGAGTATGCGAGCGCATGTATATAAAGGCAGCTTTTACCGACGAGGCGTTAACTATTCCGTCCTTCGCTCGAATGGCACAAAAGGCACTCTTACGGGCAAAAAGTAATCTAATCAGTCGCGCCTTTCGACGAGGCGCAGCGATGGGGTGACCGTATACAAGCAAGTACCCTCTGGTACTTATAAGGTCACCCCGAAATTTTCCCCCAGACGTCGTAAAACGAAAGGAAAAAAAGAACGGCCGTGCTCTTTTGGGAAAGTCACTCGAGTCACACTATATACCTGTGGGTCAATCGTACGTTGTACACGTCGTATACGCGGGCGTAAAGGTACATTATTGTCCATTACCGCTGATTGGAGTACAATGTATCGAGGGTTCGGCGTGGAAAAGTTTTATCTTCTAATTCAGCCACTGCCTGTATGATTCCAAGGGTCGAGCCGAGCCACGTGCATCACGTGCCGATGCAATCGGACGATTGTCTAATTCTTTACGTGTATACAGGGGTTGAGAAGGGGGTGTTGTCGTACATAGAAACTCGGGCTCGATTGGACGAAAGGGTGTTTTTTTTTTTTTTTCTTTTTCATGCAGAGTGTAAAGCGAGAGTCTCGAGGACGCCACCCTTTTCCCCCTACAGCCATCCACGAAACGACCCCTCGAGAGCAAGAGATCGATGTCATTGTTTGCAAATACCACCCCATCCTCCTCCCGTCTACACGATGCAGAGGGTGTGGAGGCGAAGGTGCGCGAGTATGTATATACGGTCATAATGGGGCAGCGTAATGGAGAGAGAGAGAGAGAGTGCGACAGAAGTGGGTTAGGGTGTCGATTATACGGAGTCCACGAGCGTCGGCGCCGGACGGACTCTCTCTCCCTTTTGTTTCTTGACGAGCTCTGTGTATATGTATAACCCACACCCACGACATAATACATATTGTAGCGTATGGCAAAGCTTTTCCCGAAAATTCGACGACAGGATGTGTTATGTATACATGGGGAAAAAGGATACGGCTGCGGGTTATTGATTTTACTTGCAAGCTTGGATATAACACGTTGTGCGAGAAAACAATGAAGGTGGGCTTACATTGGATGTTCAAACAGGAATCGGCTTGATTACAGGAGCATAATATACGCATACATGTGACATTGTGATTATACGCATATGTAATTGAGCATTGACTTTTCGTATGGAAATAAATTGGCTGGATAATTATGTAGCATAACAAAGTACTACGCGTCTTATCGCTAAAGATTATCGAAAGAATTCACCGATCGGATTACATGTATATGTATACAAAGTATAGATAACCGGCTTACGCGCGATTCGTTATCTATCCAAAAATGCGATTCAACGATGTTTTGCGCGCAATTCGTTTGTATGCCATCAGTGTATAGGAAATCGACCGAGATACGTTATATCAACTATATGTACGCACGAAAAGAAAGTTTTTTTAATCGTGACACTGTGAGTATAAAAAAAACCCCATCATGTATATATAGTAGTTAACGCATACAATGTGTTCAAGTGATCGCGACAGGTTGTCGTTTTTCATTAGCGTGAATATTACTGGGTCACGGTTAATCGGTTCGCAAATTCGCCGCGCCTTCGTTATCTCTTTCACGCGCACACACATACAAGTTGTCAAGTCAAACAGTAGTAACAGCACACGTGAGAGGCGACTTGTTACTTACGCCGTACACCTGCAGTATAAACACATCACACACAAGTATCGTTTTAAAAGCCTCCTTTTTTTAAAAGCACGTGCGAATATTACGCGATGGTTACGCGCGCATCAGATGAGTCAGTAAGTAACGAGTGCGCGCGAGAGTGGAGTAACACATGAAGGTTGCGTAAGGAATGCAGTCGACCGGTTACCCATGTACTCGTACACCTCCTTATCGTCTCTTATTGGACGCTACATCGTGGCGTGCATGACGAACACAAGCGCGCGCTCGGCGCACGGAATCGTCAAATTATGCGGATAATCCATGTCGGTGTTGCGCGAGCTAGCTGTTTTTTTTTCTGCTTTATATAGCGAGTGTTTTTTTTTCTGTGTTACTAGTGTACGATGAGCTTCTCCGTATTGTGCGAGTTCAGCAGTTTTTGAAGGTATCGATTTCAGCCCTTCCCGTTTACTATCGATTGCAGCCATAAAAACAGACTGTTGATTACGCTAATGGCATGAACTACAATTGTACGATTTAATTCGTATATACGATTCCACGGTCTGGATTTGCAACCTCACTTCAGAGTACAAACAACGAAGAATAAGGGGAACACTCTTTAGTGCAAGTACTATGATAAAAAAAAGACAATTTCACCGAATTAACCACCTAAACTTGATCTATGAAAAATTGAAAAAAAAAAAAAACATTAGTTAAGTTTTGCAGATAACTGGGCCAAAAACGTAAATGAGGCACAAAACGATGGTAGGTAGCATCATAAACGAGAGCCAACATCGGTTTATCCATCCAGGTCTATGTACATTCTAGTCAGAATAGATCTAATAACGAAATATGGGTGTCCGTACTCATTTCTTAATTGAATGTATTTTTGATTACCAAGTAATTAACGAGATGATTTTTAAAGATCTTTTTAGAAGTTCAAGTTCTATTATTACAATTAGCTTTATTAAAGATCTGCAAATACTGAGAATCATAATTACAAAGAAAGTATAAATTGTCTTTCGACAAAACTTACATTTAACTGGCATAGAAAAATCAGATCATCAGCTCCATCCTTACCTAGAGAAAGAATTATGGTATCTTAGGCTTTTCTCCATTCTTTCTTTTTGTATTTCTTCATTGAGGCGTAGTTTTGACTCTTTTATTTTCCTTATTTCATAAGGGAGCCTTTTTGGAATCACAACATTTTCTTCTTCAGGTTTCTTCCTGTGCCTAAAGTACACATATTATGACTTGCAAGAGAATTCAAATAAGTAATGATTCATGAGTATTTTGCAGAAACTCACTTTTCACAATCTTGGCAGTTGTACCCTTCGCACTGTCTCAAGTCGGAAGAGCTCCCATTTTCAAGTACATATGCCTGATGCATTTGTTGTCTTATTTTTGCGGCAGACTCATTGAGTCTGTGCTTCAAATTTTTCATGTTTTCCAACTCCTTTGGGAGTTTCTTTTTTGGGACGTACGCCAGCGTTTTTGTATCCTTGTTTTCGCTATAAGAAAGTATTTTGTTGAAAAAAAACAGATGATACTAATTTACATTCTATAATAATGATAGTGCAAGCATTATACCAACAATTCTAAACTTTCCTCCTCGTCGGAGGATGGCAATCCTCTGGATTTTCGGTCAGCCCTGTACTTTTCTTTTCGGATTTCTCTGGCCAACTTGATTTCTTCTTCCTGAGTTTTTTCCACCATCCTTTCCGAATTATTTGCATTAGGAGCACTACTAATTCTCAAGCTCAACCTCTCTACAACAGCAAAAAACCAAACAACCATTAACGCAGTGAAAGAGAGTTACGTCAGAGATAGAGGTTATAAGTCAAAAAGACGCACAACACCAATTAAAGCATTCAACATACAGAGCATACAACTTTGTAACTTATCTATCAGCCTTACCAAGACGCTTGTGATCAAGTTGCTCAAGTTTTTCCGCCATTCCGTCACATAAAAATTTTTCCGTTACTATACTAAATTGCTAAAAATGCGTGTATGGTGGATCGTGCCTTCATACTCACTGAGATTAGTAATCCTTCGTTTATACATTCGCCACAAGCTCATAGTCTCAATACTGTAGAGTAATGTGATTCCCCTGGTTAACTGAAATGCCGCTGTACCCACACACCGTACAACCGTTGATTTGCAAACCGCGAAGTTTGAATTCTTGAAGTAATTTATCATATCAAAAGACGAGGAACAACCATAACCATAAAGAAAAAATAAAACGATAAACAACTATCATATTAACAACTATTGAACAATGTTAAAATCATATTTTATGTTTATTTGTCATAATAAAATTTAAGACTTCAAACTTCGCGGTTAGCGAATCAAACGGTGAGTGTACACAATGCGTATGCCCTATACGAATTACGATATAACACACTTACGTGTGTATATCTACATGTCTTTCTCCCTCTCACAGAATATATACCATCGCTTGCATTTTTAGACGATGAGTGTGTGTCATGGTAATAAACTAGTGTTATGTGGTGATAAGTGATATTGATATGCCTGGTAAATTAATATAATGTACACGCAACGGTACATTTATACGTAGGAACTGTCTTCAAAAAATATATCTACAGTACAACTATCGACCAAAATCGATTGTACCGTTTTAAATTTAATAGTGCAAAGTTAAATGGGCGAATTGCATAAAATCACGTTTCATCGTTGGCGATAGGCGGTGGATATTCTCAGAGAATGTAAGTTGTGTTACAAATTTCTGTGCAGTAATGAAATGCAGTTGCGAGTGTACTTATTATATCCATATACATGCTTCAAACTCGAGAGATTACTATTTTTTTTTTTTTTTTTTTTTTCATCCTATTCGCTGAACGGCAGGAATATCGTCTATTTAACGCTCGTCAGTACGTACGTCCGTTTGTACGCGACCTTGAATTTAACAATGATCGTCATTTTTATTATTATAACACACAAAAACCTATCGGTACAATATGTTGGATCGGCTTGTAGAGTAGTTATCGAAGCTTAAAAAAAATCAAGGAGCTACTTACGAGACTTTTAAAATTTCAAAGCGCCTTTTTTACCGTTCACCCGAAATACTTTAACTTTGTGAGTGACGTACTCCTCTATTTCTAATTTTGATGCGATTGCATATCATCATTGTACACGGATAATTTTTTTTTTTTTTTTTTTTTTCAATTAATTGCCCACTTCAACTGCGTTAAACAAAATACAGTTGAAAGCATTAAATCTTACAATTAACAATTGCTTTGATAGAAAAGAAGAGAAAAATCAGAAGGGGACAGTGCTGGCATTAGTTTTTGAGTTGTTTGGAGGGCGAAAACGAGAGCCTACACAGGTACAGCAGGAAAAAGTGGGCTCGTAGATTTTGGCAACACGGACTGGCAGCAAGCCACTAGCGAGCAACACGTGAAAGAAAGAGTACACCGGAAATTAAACATGTAAAAAGAAAAGAAAAAAAAAAATTGACTCGATCTGGAATTTTTATCGCAGATGTTATCGTTCGCTCTTTACCGAGTGCTTTCATCCTCAATCGCGTATTTATATTGTACAAGTAGGACCAAAGTATATTCTACTACGAATTTTCAAACGGATTTCAGTCAGATGGGCGTTTCATCACTAGTTCTTTCGTAGAAAATGTAAAAAAAAAAAAAAAAAATGTGTATTTATATTTGTTGTAAAAGCAAAAGAAAAAAAAAAGTAAGGTTGTACAGCCGCGTCGAGAGTAAAATTTAACGTGCAACGGTAATTGTCAACACAATCATACAGCAACAACATGTCGGTGCCCGTTAGACGGGGACGGGGGTTCAGTCGGTCTGTCAATTAAACAAATTTTCTTAAACGATGATGCTCGCGAGTGCCGTCCACGTAATGCAAACGGAGCCAAGCCAACGCATCTCATCGCGCATACTTTGAATTCCGTGATGTAACTCGTGTTACGAACGCTTGTGGAGACAAAAAAAAGAGTAACATTTGAATTACGTAATTTGAAAAAAAAAAAATAAAAAAAAATAAAAACAATGTAATCATTACTCGTCGAATCAACGTAATGAAATGTATTTTCCGATTTCCAGACGATCGTCACAATCAAGAAACTACATGCATATACGTTTGTCATTTAATTACCCGCAGGCACCGCTGGCATCAGCTATGCAATCAGTGCTAAAAATGAGTTTTTACATAGATATCTGTCCAGGTGTATATACACGGGCGTTGTGTGCTCGCTGTGTGTGTACACACGTAAATACATGTAGCCAAGGCAACTCTGGGACGATTGCTCGTCTAGAGCTCCGAAATTGCCGCGATTTAAATTATGACGTTCTTGATTGCTTTCGGATGGTGAAACGTTATCCCGCCGCTCGCATCTCGGGCTTTGCATCGCCGTGTAGTAATTGACTGTAAATTGTAAAAAGAGGCCGAATTAAATTGAAAAAAGAGAGAGATATTCGTGTAGTTAAAGAGATACCTATATACCATTTTTTTTTTTTTTTTTTTTTTTTTTTTTTTTTTTTTTTTAATCCAAGAGCGCACTTAGCTACGCAGTGATTTATCGGCCGATTCGTTTATCATATTGATTAATTAATTTATTTATCAATTGGTACATGAGTAGTTCAACAAAAGGCTTACCTCACTGCTTGGGTATTTCCAGAAAAAAAAAAAAAAAACAGTTAATCACGTAGTTGGAGCTTTAAGAAGAAAAAAAAGAATCATACTTTAGAAATTTTCGAGTAATTTGGTATAAAATTGAAATCCGTCTGCGAAATGATCAAAAAATACAATATCGTGTGACGCACTATGCGTGATCTTCCCCGTTAATTGTCGAGACGCGCGCGCCTCGGTCGCTAATCGCTCGGCAATAAGCACCTTTAGCACCCGAAAATCCCACGGCGCACAGCAAACGTACGAAAGTATTGTACGCGTCCGACTCATCGCAACAAGCATCACCTGCTCCTGTTTAGCGCTATCGTATCTGGGCTCTCGGGCGTTCGGGCCGATTTTAATACGAAATAATCACGCGAGCGAGAGCAGGTGATGCGTGGCCCCTTTTGGCGGTGCGAAAAGTTAAATCGTTAAAGTTTGGTGCCACGAGGATAGAGAGACATGGAACCACACGCTGTAACGAGGTCCGCATCGTGCCTAATCATAATTAATTTTTTTTTTTTTTTAATGGTCTTTGCTCTTTATGGTCGTGATGTAAGGACGGCAGGAAGGTACATACTCTGCCTGTTCTCGATGATAAATTATCCAACCACACCGTTTTATATATAAGTGCTGATGTAAAATCAGATAATGTGGTGCAGGCCCATTTTTTTTTACAACTATATTCTTTTGATTTACATGCAACATGTATAACTTTGTTTTTTGTTAATTTGTTTCAGCGAAGGGAGAGAAAAGGTGCGCGTATCGTTACTGGGGCCTAAACCGTTTCCTTCGACGCCTGGCGTTCTCCTGCTGGATCCGATCCCAGTGGACATCATGGCAGCTAGTCCCGCGGAACTTTTGACCGCACACACCGACCACACGGTACCCACCTATCACACACAAATCAGGTACATTTTTACCTAATTTTCCAACCAAAAGCTTAATTTTTAAAGGGTTAAAAAAAAAAAATACCCCCTTATTTTACTCATCCGTCCTCACTAACTGACAACATACATATATATACATAAAATGCATCGGTATAATATGTGTAAGTATAATTCCGTTACCTCGAGCTATAGTGCAAAATTGAGGCTTTCTCACCCCTACGTATGATACGAGACCAAACATACAAAGGCATTGTAATGATATTTCCTGTATAAGTATGCAGATATGTTATATATAGGAAATAATCCAAGCCTCAAAACTCTTTTGGTTTTATCTCTCGTTATTTTAACTCGACGGGTTCTCGCGAAAGTAGGACTCCCGAGACATCACCTCGACTGTGAGCAGACACATCCACGTATCATCCATTCGACTCGATGTACAAGGCAACGCTGCCGTGGCGATTAGTATGCGCGAACGGCTTCTTCGGCCAATTAAACATATCATAGCACCCGTTAGCTCCTATACATACAGTGCTGTGCGCGATTTTTTTTTTTTTTTTTTTTTTTTCATCCATACATGCGAGGCGTTGGGACGCCGGTTCTTCTTTTTTGGCGAGGTATTTCGACCGGAGTATCGGTGCGTCCGTACTTGTACACACGGGGATGACGTTTACAGGGACGCGTGGACGCTTCTACAATATACATGTACCTACACAGTATGCAGGGCTGGAGTTGCGATTTTACCTCGAGTTGAAAGTAATAAGCGGTGAATTAGCGACGTACATATCCTACATGAGAAGGAAGTTTGTGGCAATTGATATTTATTTATTTATGCCAAGGCCGAACGTTACTCGCATTTGTTAAGTGTGCACACAATCATGCTCACATTAGTGGCTGTGAAATTAATGTTTTTACGTATCCGGAGGTGATCGATGAAATTGAATTTTCCACAAGCGTATAGGTCGAGTTTTCATTCGCGAGATACTCGAAACCCAAGACATCGAGTTATAGGAGAGTAAAAACCACGTAATAAAGTTGTACAGGCATGGATACTCGTATAATACAAAAGCACTCTGCACCAGAGAGAGAGAGAGAGAGCTCAGCAAGTTTTTTTTTTGCACTGACGGGGAAAGCAACAGCATCGAAACCCGATAGTCTGCAATAGACCAACGCACGAAGCAAAGCTTTTCCCCGCGCATATGTAAAAAGTGGACTACTGAGCACAAGAGAACTCTCGGTGTCGCGTATCGGGAACAATCAGCCGGAAAATTGCATCATCGACGGGAAAATACGAAACACACGCGCGCGCGCTTTATTGCGCGGATTATCGACGCGCGAGCTGTTTGAAGATTGACAATTTTCCTCTACGTGTTGAATATTTTACAGCACCTGGGGCAAGTTAATAAAGACTCGACGTGTAAATCCATAGCCACAAGATCACGTATTATATCCAAAGAAAGGGGCATGGAGTTTGGTCCAAAGGACAAAGGGACGGGGAAGCCGCCGTGGAGAGGAAAATTGGGCCACTGGAGCACACGGATCCTTCGCGAGGACGAAGCTTTAAGGCCTGTCCGTTGCACCAGGGGCATCGCTCTCGGGGGTGGTGGCTCCATCGGGACAGCCCCCCCCAAAAAAAAAGCGAGTCTATCGAGGTAAACTCTGGTGGAGGGCGATCCACGCAATCCCGGAAAAACAAAAGAGTAACCCCCCCTTCTCCTGCAATGCACCGTGTCAGGCCCAACGTATAATACACGAAAGCTCGGACGAGCGAGCGAGTCGCTGGTACGGTGCGCGCGGCGACGAGAACGGCGGTAGCGGCGGCGAGGATGGAGGATCGATATAGCGTGGGTGAGCGCGCACGACCCCCGGTTCCACAGGCTATTAAGCTCGCGGCAGTAGTGTCGGTCGACGCCGCGCCAAAGGTGGCTCCCGCTCGATTCCAAGCTCGCGCGCGCTGCACTTCTACCTTTATCGTATACATCTATACATATACATGTACATGTATATGCCTTGCAAAGCATAATAATAGTGTATACGTGCGCGTGTGCGTGTCGTAAAAGCGCAAAATAGGGAGGGACCGCGCCTCGGTTTCCTTTTACCTTCTTTTCTAGCTTTACTCTCGCTGCAAGCTCCGGCGCGCCGTTGCGTAATACGCGCGTTATGGTGAATCCCCGCGAAAGATGAAAGGTGCAGTTGTTTCTCCCTTCCCCGATGCTCTCGCACGTGAAGCTTACAATACGTGTACGATGTTGAGCGCGTGTGGGGCTTGGGTGGGCCGGGGGTGCAGTGTAGGGTGGCATTTAGATTGTGCGGGTAGCGCGCGATAAAAGCTCTCTATGCGCCGATGATACCTCCCCCACCCCTTTTTTTTTGTAGTGTACGCGCTGGAGAAGGGCTTTCCGTGGTGCAAGCTCGCCGTTGACAGCTTTTGTTGTTACACGTCGGCGATGATGATAACGATAACTGTACCCTACGTCCGATGTGGGCGAGTGGCTTTTCTCCGGTGTTTCTATCATATTTATGTGCTCCCTGTATTTTTTTTCTTTCTGCTTGATTAATAACACAATGTGTTACGTTTCGTCTTGTTCAGGATTTTCTTACCCGATACAAATGCACTCGTGCCAACTGCCATCGGGTAAATAAAAAGGAGCTGTTATTCCAATTGCTGGGAGAGTGCATTTTCTTTCTTTTTTTTTTTTTTTTTTTTCGGGGCTGTATTTTTTTATAAAAAAAAAAAAAAATATCAAGTAGCTATACATATACTCTCCGAGTTGATTGGCCGCCCTTTGTCCCGAGACTAAGGATGACAATTTTTTTTTTTTTTTTTCTTTCTTGCCCCAGGCGTGGTTTTTTTCGTTCATCGTTACCATCGGAGTTTTTGGATTTCCTCGTCTCTGTTGAAAATTATCGGGCTTTTTCCTGTATACCGTGTGGAGTGGGTTCTTTTGTATACCCGAAAGCAAATTGAATTCCCGCCCAAAGAGTAAGTTTACGTTAGCTCGGATTGGACGAGCAATCACAGCGAGATGATTAAAAATCCAGTCCATCACTCGTCCCCGTAAATTGGAAAAATGACAAAAAAAAACAAAAGTCCAACTCCGTAAATCTCGTGTCCTTGCTCACGTTATATACACCTACGATTAACGGTATTTAACGCCTTTCCGCCGCTGTTGTCACCGACGTTGTCCCTGTCGGGCGTACAACGTCCGCTGCCGTGTACAACGGCGCACAAGCAAATAAACGAGGTTAATTCGGCTTAACGCACCCCAGCTCTCATCACTTGTATACCCCTACATAGGCTACGCGTGTCGTTGCTTTTGCGAAATACAACGACAATATATTATACGCGCGAGAAATTAAAACCCTCATCGTCCTTTCAGAGCCGCAAGCTCGATCGCTTGCACTTTACGGTCATCTGTATACATAAATAGTGTCTCTTTAATGCGTCGCGCCTCTCGTGCAGTCCATTTATCACGCACCGTCCCTGCCCCCTTACATAATATAGATATACGTATTTGATGTTGACTCGGCGAGCTTGATCGCGTTTCCCTTAATCCTCGGCTCTCCATTACACGCCGTCCCTCCGGGCGTCCGTCGCTTTAACTGGGTCGAGCTCTCTTTTTCCTTCCGAGAATTCGCCGTATGGTCGGGGGACACCGGGGCAACGTCACATAATTGCCCTTCCCATGCCTAGGTATACGATACCACGTGTTTGTCTTTTCCATTTCACTATACACGGGCCCGAGAGCTTGCAAGCTCGCTTCCCGAGTCCTCCGCGTCCACGAGGAAACTTACAACCGTTGGTTGCACGCAGTCACATCCTACATATAAATATACCTAACATTGCAGTGCGCGGCAACACTGGCCCTGACCCAAATTCGTTGTACGCGGAATAAAGCGAGTCCATGTAACAAACGCCTGCACCCTATACCCTCGACTGCGCCGAGCTTGCGGATTGCTTGGACTTGACATTTGGGCGTATTAAAATAAAAAAGAAAAACAAAAACATATATTTTTCTCGTTGACGACATCAGGGATTATTTGTATATATGTGTGTACGTGCATGGTTGATCCAGTTAGTGAGGCATGTGAGGTTCGAGTGACCGAGGGTATAGAGGACAGAATCGATATATCGCGCGAGAGTTTGTTGCACGACTATTATACGTGTTTTACGTATATGCTTACATGCATATATTACCCGAGATGTGCGTGTAAGTGTATTTATTTATGGATACGAGCCAAGAAACATATACCGTCGTATTATCGTGTTGTTTACACTCGGGCTTTTTGTACCTATGATATTATACCCCCAATTTGTACATCCATTGTCTACGTGGGTGGGTGCGTTGCTTCTATATGTATACAAATGATTCCGGCTGTTTTGAATGAGCTTCTGTAATCGATTGACAGGTATAACCACACGATCGTTTGTTAACTACGTTTTTACGTGTACGTTGATTATTTGCCTTGGTTTTTAAAGGAGTAATCTTCGACGCGAAGGTCTTTGGGTTTTTCGCGATCGGGGCTAATGCTCCAAATACAAGTACATGTATATACGCTACAACGACAACGCACTAGTTTATCCATAGCTGTGCTGCGAGGACGCAACTTTTCCTTTTCTAGGGCTCTCGTGTGTCGTACTCTTCGTCCGACCATTCATGGAAAAGCTCGCGGGTGCACAAAAAAATTATCTCTTTTTTTTCCATTCTTTTGACACGAAAGGCGTAATCTCGTCTCTTCTTATTTGGATGGTTTTTTGCCCTCTGCAGTCTCTCCGTTCGTGTCTCGTTCGTGTCGGTGTGTACTTGTTTTGCAATCGCTTGTTTTTTTTTTTTCTTTTTTTTTTTTTTTTTTTTTTTAATCCAAGAGCGCACTTAGCTACGCAGTGATTTATCGGCCGATTCGTTTATCATATTGATTAATTAATTTATTTATCAATTGGTACATGAGTAGTTCAACAAAAGGCTTACCTCACTGCTTGGGTATTTCCAGAAAAAAAAAAAAAAAACAGTTAATCACGTAGTTGGAGCTTTAAGAAGAAAAAAAAGAATCATACTTTAGAAATTTTCGAGTAATTTGGTATAAAATTGAAATCCGTCTGCGAAATGATCAAAAAATACAATATCGTGTGACGCACTATGCGTGATCTTCCCCGTTAATTGTCGAGACGCGCGCGCCTCGGTCGCTAATCGCTCGGCAATAAGCACCTTTAGCACCCGAAAATCCCACGGCGCACAGCAAACGTACGAAAGTATTGTACGCGTCCGACTCATCGCAACAAGCATCACCTGCTCCTGTTTAGCGCTATCGTATCTGGGCTCTCGGGCGTTCGGGCCGATTTTAATACGAAATAATCACGCGAGCGAGAGCAGGTGATGCGTGGCCCCTTTTGGCGGTGCGAAAAGTTAAATCGTTAAAGTTTGGTGCCACGAGGATAGAGAGACATGGAACCACACGCTGTAACGAGGTCCGCATCGTGCCTAATCATAATTAATTTTTTTTTTTTTTTAATGGTCTTTGCTCTTTATGGTCGTGATGTAAGGACGGCAGGAAGGTACATACTCTGCCTGTTCTCGATGATAAATTATCCAACCACACCGTTTTATATATAAGTGCTGATGTAAAATCAGATAATGTGGTGCAGGCCCATTTTTTTTTACAACTATATTCTTTTGATTTACATGCAACATGTATAACTTTGTTTTTTGTTAATTTGTTTCAGCGAAGGGAGAGAAAAGGTGCGCGTATCGTTACTGGGGCCTAAACCGTTTCCTTCGACGCCTGGCGTTCTCCTGCTGGATCCGATCCCAGTGGACATCATGGCAGCTAGTCCCGCGGAACTTTTGACCGCACACACCGACCACACGGTACCCACCTATCACACACAAATCAGGTACATTTTTACCTAATTTTCCAACCAAAAGCTTAATTTTTAAAGGGTTAAAAAAAAAAAATACCCCCTTATTTTACTCATCCGTCCTCACTAACTGACAACATACATATATATACATAAAATGCATCGGTATAATATGTGTAAGTATAATTCCGTTACCTCGAGCTATAGTGCAAAATTGAGGCTTTCTCACCCCTACGTATGATACGAGACCAAACATACAAAGGCATTGTAATGATATTTCCTGTATAAGTATGCAGATATGTTATATATAGGAAATAATCCAAGCCTCAAAACTCTTTTGGTTTTATCTCTCGTTATTTTAACTCGACGGGTTCTCGCGAAAGTAGGACTCCCGAGACATCACCTCGACTGTGAGCAGACACATCCACGTATCATCCATTCGACTCGATGTACAAGGCAACGCTGCCGTGGCGATTAGTATGCGCGAACGGCTTCTTCGGCCAATTAAACATATCATAGCACCCGTTAGCTCCTATACATACAGTGCTGTGCGCGATTTTTTTTTTTTTTTTTTTTTTTTCATCCATACATGCGAGGCGTTGGGACGCCGGTTCTTCTTTTTTGGCGAGGTATTTCGACCGGAGTATCGGTGCGTCCGTACTTGTACACACGGGGATGACGTTTACAGGGACGCGTGGACGCTTCTACAATATACATGTACCTACACAGTATGCAGGGCTGGAGTTGCGATTTTACCTCGAGTTGAAAGTAATAAGCGGTGAATTAGCGACGTACATATCCTACATGAGAAGGAAGTTTGTGGCAATTGATATTTATTTATTTATGCCAAGGCCGAACGTTACTCGCATTTGTTAAGTGTGCACACAATCATGCTCACATTAGTGGCTGTGAAATTAATGTTTTTACGTATCCGGAGGTGATCGATGAAATTGAATTTTCCACAAGCGTATAGGTCGAGTTTTCATTCGCGAGATACTCGAAACCCAAGACATCGAGTTATAGGAGAGTAAAAACCACGTAATAAAGTTGTACAGGCATGGATACTCGTATAATACAAAAGCACTCTGCACCAGAGAGAGAGAGAGAGAGCTCAGCAAGTTTTTTTTTTGCACTGACGGGGAAAGCAACAGCATCGAAACCCGATAGTCTGCAATAGACCAACGCACGAAGCAAAGCTTTTCCCCGCGCATATGTAAAAAGTGGACTACTGAGCACAAGAGAACTCTCGGTGTCGCGTATCGGGAACAATCAGCCGGAAAATTGCATCATCGACGGGAAAATACGAAACACACGCGCGCGCGCTTTATTGCGCGGATTATCGACGCGCGAGCTGTTTGAAGATTGACAATTTTCCTCTACGTGTTGAATATTTTACAGCACCTGGGGCAAGTTAATAAAGACTCGACGTGTAAATCCATAGCCACAAGATCACGTATTATATCCAAAGAAAGGGGCATGGAGTTTGGTCCAAAGGACAAAGGGACGGGGAAGCCGCCGTGGAGAGGAAAATTGGGCCACTGGAGCACACGGATCCTTCGCGAGGACGAAGCTTTAAGGCCTGTCCGTTGCACCAGGGGCATCGCTCTCGGGGGTGGTGGCTCCATCGGGACAGCCCCCCCCAAAAAAAAAGCGAGTCTATCGAGGTAAACTCTGGTGGAGGGCGATCCACGCAATCCCGGAAAAACAAAAGAGTAACCCCCCCTTCTCCTGCAATGCACCGTGTCAGGCCCAACGTATAATACACGAAAGCTCGGACGAGCGAGCGAGTCGCTGGTACGGTGCGCGCGGCGACGAGAACGGCGGTAGCGGCGGCGAGGATGGAGGATCGATATAGCGTGGGTGAGCGCGCACGACCCCCGGTTCCACAGGCTATTAAGCTCGCGGCAGTAGTGTCGGTCGACGCCGCGCCAAAGGTGGCTCCCGCTCGATTCCAAGCTCGCGCGCGCTGCACTTCTACCTTTATCGTATACATCTATACATATACATGTACATGTATATGCCTTGCAAAGCATAATAATAGTGTATACGTGCGCGTGTGCGTGTCGTAAAAGCGCAAAATAGGGAGGGACCGCGCCTCGGTTTCCTTTTACCTTCTTTTCTAGCTTTACTCTCGCTGCAAGCTCCGGCGCGCCGTTGCGTAATACGCGCGTTATGGTGAATCCCCGCGAAAGATGAAAGGTGCAGTTGTTTCTCCCTTCCCCGATGCTCTCGCACGTGAAGCTTACAATACGTGTACGATGTTGAGCGCGTGTGGGGCTTGGGTGGGCCGGGGGTGCAGTGTAGGGTGGCATTTAGATTGTGCGGGTAGCGCGCGATAAAAGCTCTCTATGCGCCGATGATACCTCCCCCACCCCTTTTTTTTTGTAGTGTACGCGCTGGAGAAGGGCTTTCCGTGGTGCAAGCTCGCCGTTGACAGCTTTTGTTGTTACACGTCGGCGATGATGATAACGATAACTGTACCCTACGTCCGATGTGGGCGAGTGGCTTTTCTCCGGTGTTTCTATCATATTTATGTGCTCCCTGTATTTTTTTTCTTTCTGCTTGATTAATAACACAATGTGTTACGTTTCGTCTTGTTCAGGATTTTCTTACCCGATACAAATGCACTCGTGCCAACTGCCATCGGGTAAATAAAAAGGAGCTGTTATTCCAATTGCTGGGAGAGTGCATTTTCTTTCTTTTTTTTTTTTAAC
>NW_019379602.1:929470-1018343 GCF_000648655.2 Copidosoma floridanum | reverse complement strand
TTTTTTTTTTTTTTTTTTTTTTTTTTTTTTTTTTTTTTTTTTTTTTTTTTTTTTGAGCAAATAGGTACCTCTGGGGTGAAAATTTTGAGAAAACGATATTTTTTGTTTTAACACGTATTTCGTGACTTTTTTGAGATTTGAGGTGTATACTCAAAGGAGAAGAAGAAAAAAAAATTAATGTTTACCTCTGAAACATTATTACATAGTATAGTATTATGTAGTAAATTTTACGCGGATTTCTCTAATTACATGCAAATAAAAATAAACCAATGCATGAACTACCAAAGTTTTTATACGTACAATAAATTCGCAATTTTAAAGGAACGTATATATGCCCATGTGTTATCCTACGCGCTTGTACGTGCGAGAAGGTATGAAATATTTTCAATGCCAGAGTTAAATTTACAGAGAGAAATCGATGCACGAGTTTTCCGGTGCCCCCCCCTCCCTCCCCCTACTTAAGGCTTATTTATTCATAAACTGTGCACGTTGTATATATTTCAGTAACCGGCTGGTATCGATTTGTCCGAGCGCACGGAAGAAAAGCATAAAAGTACCTGGCGGGAAAAGTCTCGATAAGAATTAGGAACTTTTTCTACACACAAAACCATACATTTGCCCCTGTGGTTTACGCGCATAGCGACAAAAGACTCGTAAAGTTGAAATTAAAAAGTGGAAGTACGTATATAAAAATGCACGCGAACCTGCACTCGTTGAAACGATACCGTCGTGGATGGTTTTTGCAAAAATTTCCTGGGCGGGGGGGGGGTTGGTAAATTTTCGACTCTACACTCGGCTATCTTGCAGAATAATCAAAATCGCTCAAGTGCACCAGAGGCTTTTTTTTTCAAGAAAATCAAATCTAGGACGCGCGGTATACACGAGTGTTTTTTTTTTTCCCCCGTATCTGCATGTCTCTCGGTGTAAAAAGCGGAAATCGGCTCTTTTATCGGTGCAGCTGAAACTTGGATGGTGGTCCCATTCCTACAAGTAGAAAGTTCCCTAATGAGACGCGAGAGCCTCCCGTCTGGATACCAGGAGCGCGTTGCACGCAATAAATTTAATAAATAAAATTTTATCGCTCTCGCGCTCGGCCTTACCCATACGCGAGAGAGCTTACGCACACCATCACACGAGAATTGGCTTTGTGTACACTATGCACGTGTAATGTTAATAAAAATGTACGGACTTTGAGTATAGGTAGGTAGTGGGACTCGGAAATGGGTCAGGGCTTGGATGCTGTATACATATAGGTACAGAGTACTCCTCGAAGTAGGTCTTTGGTTTTACTGCACGTAGGATGTGTGTGTGTGTGGGAGGTGTCTGCATCTCGAGCTACTTTCTTCTCTTCAGATGCCTATACACTCGAAGGTGCTAGCTCCCTTTTTCTCGAGATTTCTTTTTTTTTTCCCTCCCCCCCCTTTTTTTGTCTCGCCAAGTGGTCCCCCAAGACACACACGAGCACCGATACAAGCGCGCCGTGCATTTACATATAATATACGTCCAATTCGATGCCGTTAACTTTGGATTTAATTGCCGAGTGTACCTATATAATTGATGTTTGCGTTGGAGTAGGTCACGCGTTATTTCCGGCCCCAAAGGGTATTAAAAGCTTGCGTGCTTTTGGACTTCGGACCGAGGATGTTTCGATCGTCCGTTAAAATTTCCCCAAACGCATGATCGACGAAACACGCGCGATAAGGGAGTCCGCGAGCGAGCATCGGTGCAAGAGAGAGCCGTTACCTGGCATGTTTTCCATTACAGCAATAAGTACGATACATGTACGCGCGTGCCGAAACAACGGAGCAAAAAGGGACAATAATGTAACGCGACTATAGCGTACATTCTTACTTGGCAGTGAGGAGAAAAACACACGCGCCGGGCTAAAGAATCCGGCGACCGAAATAAACCACGTGGAGGCGACCAAGTTGGGGAAGAAGCGGTAGTGCGCGAGCGAGTTGGTTCATCTCGAGCGAAAAGAATTTTTTTTGTTTTTTCTTCCACCCGCCCTCTCGCGTGTGCACCAGAGTGACGATGATCCGGAAATCGCAGCGGCTAACGAGTGGTGGTGCACAATCGTAGGAAAATGCGCATAATACTCACGGCCTCTGATGCGTACGGCACAGGACGCTGTCGTTGATAAAAAGGAGTTTGGGCGGGTATAGGAGGTGGAGGAAACAATCGGAAGAAGATGTCGACGAGTCACGGCGGTCACGTCTACTACGTGATCAAAGTGCCCAAAGAGGCCGAAGACGGGGACAACCTCGATACAAGGTAGCTTTTTTTTTTTTATTTGTCAACGAACGAAGTACATACACTACTCGATACCGTTTTTTTTTTTTTTCATTTTAACTGGATCAATGTATAATACCGTACACGGAATTATATACAGGGAGACACCGCGCGCATATTTGTATGGTCTATGGTGTGTGTACTTATTTACATCGTTGATGATCGTCGTTAATTTTAAACGCCCACTCTTGCACGCGCGGCTGTTTTGAATACAAATGGGACGCCCTGGAATTTTAAATGAAGAAAATTGACCCCGTTTACCCTGCCCCTCGCTAATCCAAGTACTTACGCACTCTCTCTCTGTGCGCGTTGATGTTCCTTTTTTTTTTTTTTTTATCTCTCTCTTGACTGTACCGATGCCGCGTGTTTTATCCATGAGTACTCGAGTGGTTTTGGTGATCGTACAAACATGTTCTTCCTCAGTACACGTAAAAGCTTTGCGTTTCACATGTTATGGCAAACGATACACATTACACACCTTTCGTGGTCCAGAAGCATTGTATATGATACAGGTACATGCGCCGCAAAGTTTCTTCCTTTTTTTTTTTTTTTTTTCACGTATCCCTTTCCTTCTTTCTTTCCCAGGCCATTGTCCTAAATTTGCTCCGCATTGTTCTTTAAATCCGTCATATACAGGCACACGAGCTTCTACGACAAACACCACACACCTGTGATGGAAAAAACAAAAGAAAAACTCACTAGTATATGTACAACAGATTTGTTGTTCGCACAGAGTGTGCACGGGCAAAGTGTCACCCTATATTATAATGGGGGGAAAAGAAAAAATTAAACGACCATCTGACTTATGGTATGCGGAAACAATTAGAAACCTTCATAGTCGTCGCGTACTCACAGGGACCCACCCCGCGTTCCGAAAGCTCTCTTTTTCCACCTCGGTTTAATATATATTTTGCCTCTCGATGCCCGACAGATCAGTGGTACCTGTATGCATAATATACAGCCCACCTATATTACGCGTGTGTTCTACCATACGTAAAGTTTATACAGTATAGGGCCGGCCGATTCCGCACCCACGTACACCCTCGAGAGCAATTTATAAACTTAGCAACCTATACATAATAGCAAACAATGGCATTTGCACCGACAAAGAAAACGAACGAATACACCTATATACAAAGGTATGTGCACGGCAGTGAAGGGTATATAGCACGTGGCGTAAAAATACGTGCGCTCTGCCCGAGATGGGGGGGGGGGGTAGAGACGCGAGGCTATAAATAATCATCCGTTTCGGCGGAGAGTTCGCGCTTTCTCTGCCGTATACAACTACACCACCAGTCGGTCGAAAAATCACGGCACCGCGAGCTTTCAGAGGAAAAGCCTAAGCCATGCTCTTTTGTATATATGACAGGGGGGGAGGGGGTTTGGGGTGCAAAGGATTAAATTTCCCGAGGGAGGGATGAAAACTTATTGCGCTACGATGCATCCGAGTAACGAGATTGAGAGCAGTAAAGACGGTTGACTCGTTAATCTTTACGCGTATGTGCCGCACATGTATATACTCGTGAGGGGGTGGTGCATTTGTTCGGGATGCCCCGTTGAATCTGTGTCGGACGCGTAACGAAAATAAAAATACCAGACGGCCTCGAACGAGGAGAGAAGAAGCAGAAGCTCGAGTACACGCGGGCGTCCGGGCTAATCCGCTCTAATCGGCCAATCAAAACAGAAAAGACACACACACACACACACACACACACACAAGCAACGCCTGACGCACGCCACTAAATACTCGTCTCGAGAGCTGTGGCACAGGGGAGTCGCCTCTGGAGGAATAATTTTTTGTTTCGCTCCCCTTTGTACGAAACTGCGTGAGATATGGTGATTACCGAAAGGGGGTATCGAGAGCTTGCGCGAAAATTCTACGAGCGTCGACGATCAAAAGTTACGATATATATTCGTTTGAAATTCGATTCTCATTGTTCCGGTAATTTTGCAAAAGTGAAGTATCTTTACATACGTATATGTATATATTATAGCAGCCAAGAGACTAAGACTAAGGGGTTGAAAAGCTCTATAGGCTTTGCCCTAACTATCGTGTGTATATGCATGGCGTGTTGTAGGTGTATATATATATACGTATACCGAGAGACTATAAAACCCCGGTGAGTAGTATATAGCTTTCCTCCCTCTTCTCTTTTCGCGTGTAATCGCCTCTTCTGAGAAAAAGCTCTCCTCCCCGACGACCAGCGATATAAAACGACGGTCCGGCGCCATTGCAGCCGTCGATCTATAAATATGTACCTCCGTTATCGAGTCTGAGAGAGAACATTTTTTTCCCTCCCCCCCCCCTCTCCTCGTCATGCATTAAGTATAAATATACGTACCAATCACCTACGAGCAGTCATGTCGAGCTTTCGCGCGCGCGACCTTTTACTCTTGAGATAGGAGGAGAAATCGAGAAAACGGAGGAGACGAAACCAAGTATACGCGACATTGACCTTGGGCCACTTGGAGGTGAGAATTTTGAGCCAAAACAAAGAAGCGTATGGAAAGAAAAAAAAAAAGGGTAACAACAACACACAAAGAAGGCGAGTGCGCGTTCTCGTAAACAAAAAATTGTTGCAAGCTCTCGCGCTTTCAAACAGCTCATCTTGGCTTCTTCTCCTCCTTTTTCGTTTGGAGACGCTCCCTTATGCGTTAACACCTTGAGTTGCTGTATTTTAAAAATTTCATCGTCACCCTACCCCTGTGCAAAATGCGCTTTCGCTGGCCGAGGGCCAAACGGCCGTCTTACGCGGACTCTTGTTTTTCGTCCTTTGCTTCTCCCGTATATAGTTTCATTGTTTGGCACTTTCATCAGTTATACGTGTATCGTATACATGTACAGAGCGGCGAAAGGGTTCGAGGAGAAAATTCTCGCTGCTCCGTTCGTTGGGATTTGACAAATTCATATGTGCACACGAAACGAATTTCCGGGGACTATATATAGGGGCGTTCGCTCTCCGACTGCCCATTTCCTCTTTCCGTGTACGTACTTGATCAAGTCGAATTGTTTCGGAAATCACACTAGTTGCCTGTGCACGTCGGTAATATATACGTGAATCCAAAGGCTCCCATATCTCTGTGTGCGAATGTCATAGCAACCGTACGAGGTGGATATTGAGTTTGACTCGCCGTAATCAGTACGGTGATGACTTCGCTTTGCCATTTTTTAAAATAATTTTTATGGTGTGCCGAGGCCTTTGACAGATAATCTATAACAAAAACAGATAAGAATATACTTCTAAAGTATATACCTTTAGTTATATACAAACACCTCGGGGTGTCCACCTGCATACGGTATGGACAAATGGATGTGTTGCGTCACGTTACACCTATATGGCGAGTGCTCGTCTAGTAATAAAAAACTAAAAACAGCGACTGACGTAATGAAACCAACGCTTCGTAGTATGAGGTATACGAAGTCGCAATATTGCGTGGCAAAGTGTTTCTCCTACTGCGCGGCATTGTGTGCATTGAGAGTGTGTTATTTTTGCATACCTGGTAAATGGCTCTTGTACACCATGTGACGTTAGAAATCTTCACTGAATCGCTGAATTTGGCTAAACGATTTTTTTGGATTTCTTAAGACTCTACTCTGTCAAGTGTAGTATGCGTGAAAATTCCAAACGAGTGTACGCAATCGTAGTAAAAGAGGAGAGGAAAAAAAAAAAGAGAGCCCCTTTGTTGAAGCCTCGGTTCTTTGAGTTGGTTCAATTCGGTCATTAACGGCGATCGGCCTCGGCTCGTATACCTACATCGGAACACCGCGTCGTTGTTTCGTCCCCTAATATATTTTACACGCTGCGTGGATGGCGTCATCCGTTTGCACACACTTGTTTTTCCGATGCGAGTGTTGTTTTTTTTCTCGCTCGAAAACAAAACGGTAAAAAAAAACCCAAAACTTGACGTGTGCGCACGAGTGTGTCTATATATAGAGCGGTATTTTTCCTTTTCTTCGTCAACAATAGTTTATGTAAACAACTATTAGTACGGCCGCAAACTCGGTAGAGATTTTTGCCAAACCTATTTCAGCGTGAATATCTTTTTTTCGTCTATTTCCGTAAGAAAAAAAAAAAAAAAAAAAAAAAAAAACCTGTCCATGTAGAACCAGTGGCCTTGTACGGGTCTTTGACAAGGTGTAATGTTCTAAAATAACCAATTCACCGTCAGCAACAAATCGCTTGTATAGGTACAACATATACATACATGGACCAACATCAGTTGGCAAAAGTCAATGTTGATACATGGGGGAGTGCCGTGATGTTCATCGTTTTATTGTTACATACAGTACTCGCTTACCCGCACGCGTAATCGTCCTATTCATTACCGATCAATTATCGATCGCTGCTCTTCCTTCCTCGATCATTATTGTGGTCGTTACACGAATGTCTCTCGACGCAATCTATGTGGAGAAAAAGTATCTTGATTGTATGGACAAAAAAAAAAGGAAAAAAAAAAAAAAAAAAAAAAGGAAATTCCAAACATCTTCTCACGTGTCCCGTTTGCTTTGTCAAATTTCAGCACAGACAGCGGCTGGGACAACCCGTTCAGGCCCGACGGCGACTTGTCGCGAGAAGCGGACGAGATAGTCGAGCTGATAAAAGGCGGCAAGCCGATCACACCGACGCCGGGTCAAAATGCCCCGGCGTTGCCCGGTTACGAGAGAAAATCGGCGGAACTCGACTCGAGCACGAGTCCGTTGCTCCACGAGGTGGGGAACAATGTCCGCGGTACCGGGAACGCGAGCAACGGCAACGCCCACAGCACGCCCATCAAGCCCACCTCTGGCAATCAACAGCAGCAACCTGTCAACGAAAAGGTTAATCTTGTTTATTTATTTATGATGTTTTTTTTGTTTTTTGTTTTTTTTTGTTTTGATATTTGAAAATAACAATTACCGCGGTTGATCGGTATGAAAAATCGGTTGTTGTTTTTTTAATAAATAAAAAGTGATGCTAACTTGTTGAGTTGTCCAAACATACATGTCTCTTATGGGTTGTCGATTGGTTTTGTTGCAGAGTACGGCGACAGTGGAGGTGAGCCGAGTGACGGCGCAGGGCCCGGGCGACGCTTCGCAGGTTGAACACGTCACCCTCAAGAAGAAGCCCAAGTGCAAGTGCTGCGTGGTCCAGTAACGGAGCTGCTGTTACCGCCCGGTTGTTGATGTTATTTAACTGCCGACGCCTCACAACTATTCTTCTTTTTCTTCTCGTCATAGAGGCCCGCGGGAGAAGCACGCGACAAAAGTATCGTCTCCGCTCTGCGCGCGTGCATTTTTGGTTGCGCGACGAAATCACGAAGATTTTGATGATCACGCCCGTACACGCGCGTGTGTTTAAGCACCCGAGAGACGACCGTGTGAATATTATTGCAGTGATGGGAGGAACAAGAGACGATGTTATTCGTGTTCGAGTCCGTGAGCAGAAAGTTATGATATGATGATGATGATGATACGGCCGGGGTGGCAGCACTACGACGCTGTCGCTCGTTCGTGCACTAAAACGCAAAAAATCTATTGAAAATATATTGTAGATACAGTAAATACAGATGATAAATAATGTAGCTATGTCTATGATAGCTTAATTTAAGTGCTTTTACTATTGTGTCGTTACTACACGATTACGTGACTAAAAAGATAAACGAAACTAAAAATCACTGCTCGTTAAGTCGAAATAACGCAAATGGCTTTTCATTTCTCTTTCTCTTTCTCTCTTCCGAGGCATTACGAGCATTTCGAGCGATGAGATGGAAAACGGAAGTAAAATAGAAGAATACAAACATAAAACGAAAAATTTTGAACGAGCGAATAAAAGGTTTCGAGGGAATGCGCGAACGAAAAGGTGCGAGAAGGAGCAATCATTTCGCGACTAATAAACTTTTGCCGGAATATTACTCTGCGACACTTTTTGCCAGCGAAATGATGAATTTTTGTAAATAATAATATTAATATATACGTGAATCCAAAGGCTCCCATATCTCTGTGTGCGAATGTCATAGCAACCGTACGAGGTGGATATTGAGTTTGACTCGCCGTAATCAGTACGGTGATGACTTCGCTTTGCCATTTTTTAAAATAATTTTTATGGTGTGCCGAGGCCTTTGACAGATAATCTATAACAAAAACAGATAAGAATATACTTCTAAAGTATATACCTTTAGTTATATACAAACACCTCGGGGTGTCCACCTGCATACGGTATGGACAAATGGATGTGTTGCGTCACGTTACACCNTTAATAAAATATTACTAAAAGAAAAAAAAACAACCTAGACTGCGCTATTCAATTGCTGCTTGTGCACAAATTACAGTTGTAAGAATGTCATAATTTATACATAATACGTATGTAGACAGCTTTTTTTTTAACCCTTCGACCAATCATGCAAGCTGTTTTAGACATGACGCAAAAGTTTTTATTTATTGTAATTTGAAAACCGTCTCTGTATAACTTGCCCTTCGCTCGATGTTTTTAAAACTATTTTTTTTTTTTGCCAATGGTATTCTTGTCGAGGAGAGGCCCCAGGTGCGAGCGTACGTTTCCTCGTTGTTTTCTATATGATTTCGGTAAGAGATGTCACATAGTGACTCGATTTTCGATCGACGCGTCGAGGCGCTCTCCAGTTTTCCCGATTTTTTCAAATTCCATCACCAGTTGACGATAAACGGAGAAAGATTACAATAGAGTCGAGATTTCGTGTGTGCAGTTTTCTCGCGACGTGTGGCTCGAGTATAGACTTTTTTCCACGCGATGCAGCTGTATTTTCCTGGTCGGGATTTCTCTTAACTGAGAAAATTCACGCACAGGTCTCATTTGATAAGTAAAGAGTACGCGTGCATAGACTGGCATTGGTATACACATACACGTGGGTGTAAGATATTATTCTCATCCCCGTTGAGAACTCGGTCATTATTAGTACATAAACATGATAAATGCATACCTTTGTATATAAAACTACGGATATTGCCTATACGCGCTTTTTACATGTTTACACACGCGAGCCTGCTTTTTTTTTATATATGTATAGTCGAGGTTTTATTGGTCTAAAATCTAACACCGTCGTTAAAAAGTCGTGTACGCGCGTAGACACGACATTTATAGCAAAGGTCCAAAAAAGACAAGAAACTACATGATGAATATTGTCCGAAATGAAAATTCCTTCGTTTATAACTATATTGTATACTAATACATTGAATCACACAGTGATATTATGAACAAAAAAAGTTAAATTTAATAAATGAGTAATCGAATTGCCGTGTGTTAAATGTGGCTCGTGAGAGACTGTAGGGACTGCCGTCTGTTTTTACCTTGCATTATATTACTACGTACACGTACAGTTCGATGGATTTTTTTTTTTTTTTTTTTTTTTTTTTTTTTTTTTTTTTTGAGTAGCGGGTTAATTAGACGAGGCCTTTTTTTTTTAAAAATGTACATTGGATTCGCATGATTTTTAAGCAGAAAAATCTCACGCCGAGCCAGAGAAGCCGCGCTAGGATCTCTCGGAGGATATAAATATATAAATAAACAAATAATTATTACGTGCGTACGGTAGAGGGATCTCAAAAGTAGAGGAACGACGATTCCGAACTTTTTTTAGCGAGCAGTGTTTCAACAAATCAAAGAATTTTTTACCGAAGCATAATAATAATTATAAAATCAACCATCCCCCTTTGTCGGTCCTTTATCCTCTCTTTGCCTTGAATCAATTTTCCGCGTAACTTATACATGATAATGACGATTACACGCCTGTAGTGTTTTGTGGACGATGTAAATTGTAGTACGCGTGAAATGGCGAGGTTTATAATATAATATATGTACACACAAGAGAGTCAGCGAGAGGAAACGAGGAGCGAACGTTATGCGTGAGAAGATGGCATGTGTATGTGGAACGTGTAATTATATAATGAAAGAAACAAATATATATATATAAACTGTTCATCTGTCGGACGAAAACAAAAGAAAATGAACGAAGTGAAAACGAGAGCGGCGTCGATTGGGAGATTATTACATAGATGACCATTTACTATTTTAGAATTGTAAGTGAAAAAAAAAGTCCGACATTATTATTATTATTATTATTACTATTATTATTAAAAAGAAAACGAAATAAAAAAAAGCAAAAAAAATAAATAAATAAATAAAATAAAATAAAAGAGAGACAAATTTAAAAGTAAAACCTATTGTAACATCTGTCCCACGCAACTGTTGATTCTGCTGAGCTTACGGATATTAAACGAATATTAAATGTCTTGTTAAAAAATCATTGCTTTTCACGCTCTTGATTATTCTTGATCACTTTTCCTGTACGTCCAAGCATAATTGACACCTTTTCCTTGAAATCCCGCGAGTTGGCTAACTTCTTTTCATTTTTCGTCCAAAAGTTCCAGTTCTCCGTCAATTGCAAAACTGCATCGACAAAGTGCCTTTGTGCAAAATGGCACACAATATGTAGGATTGAATTTTTCATGGGAAAACAATCGTCCTATTGTTCAGAACATTGAAATTGTTTATCCATTACAGATTCGAAAAAAAAAAAAGAAAAGAAAATCTCCATCAACAACGACACCAATGATGATCGATCTTTGATTCTCAGTTACATCCTCACCAAGAGTACCATAAATAATTGAATACGATTACAAGCACCATGGAAAAAAAAGAAAGAAACTCTCTTCACTCGATTCCAAGAAGACTAAACGAGATGGAGAGAAAAAAAAAAAGTGTTAAAAGAATGTAAAGCGCAACGGGAGGAGCTTCTCTGCACAATGGGAAGCGATCAAAGTGCAAGTATTAAATTGGCTCGCACCCGCTGGCACGACAGCCGCGACAAGGCCCCCGAGAAAAAGCAAACATCGAGTCGAGTAGGTAAAAGTCACGAGCTCCGCGAACCGTGTTGGGGCAGGGAAAAAAAAAAAGTTCGCGAGGCGAGGTAAGTATCAGAAGCTGTACCCGTGCCGTACGTACCCGACCATGGGATCGTCGTCGTATGTACGCGGATGCCAGTGCTGAAAATGCACTTGTTCTGTGCCAGCAGTCACGAAGCCTTCGGCCGACGATGACGCAGTTGGTGGGTCGGAAAAATTTTCGCCAGCCTCCATCGCGATTTGGTAAGCTAAGAGCATGGACATTGACTGATAATTTATACCCGAGTATATTTTATTGTACATGGAAAGACTTTCCTTTGAAAGAACTTGTTTAAGATAACTCGCGCTCACTCACCGTTGCGCAATCAAGTGTGAGAAGCCTTTTATAATTGCAAGGGAAAATTGCATGAAATGGCAATGGCCAAAAATGTCGTTGGATAATATTGCACAGACGCGTTTATTTTAATTTGAAAAGTTGATGCCATTAGGGAAAGAGAGACGCAGCTTGGAATTTCCATTGAAAGACCACATTGGTGTGCGGGTAGCTAAGTATTTGGAAGGGGAAGAAAAAAAAAAACAAAGTGATATATTGCCATTTAAAATTGATAGTGGCAACGCTAAAATAAAATAAGAGACTGAGTAAGCACAAGTGTGATACCTACGTGTGCACACTTTACGAGGGTGCGATGATAGAGATGTCAATTTTTCGAACAATATACATGCAGGTATATGTATATTACCAGTGCCTATATGAAAACAGAATAGACAAACAACGATGACAATGTTGAAAATCAGAATAAAAAGAAAGAAAACTCGTCGAGTAATCACGAGAGGGGTGGGGAGGGGCAAAGAGAAAATTTCTTTGTGAAAAAAAGTATATTTTTTGAGTTACGGCAGCATTGTGTTGTCAGAGCGGCAGCCATAAATCCTCTCGCGGCGCGGTTTTGTCGAGATGCGGCGAGTCCCAATTAAAGAAAAGTCACCCAGCACAACGAGGAGCGCCTGCACGTGATTAAAATTAGAGTTTGACATATATCCCACTCCCCGAGCGAAAATTATTAAAACCATTGGTTCACTTGTAACGCAGTGGTACTGAAAGCACCAAATTCCAAATTATTGTCATTGCACGCGAGGAAATTCCTTCATATTATATTATATTCAGGCGAGTGATGAAAGATGAAAAAACACGTTTATCCAAGGACATGCGTATACTTGTCTTAAAAAAAAAAATTGTTCTCGTATAACTACCGAAGGTGCCCTTTGTCGTGCTGCTCCTCTTCTCCGTATACTTGTAGATGTAATGTTCATGTAAACGTACAATATAAAACGTATACACATAAATGACAATTACGAATTACGAGGCTCATAAATCTCGGTAATGCGGGTACAGGTACGTATGCATCAGAGGTCGGCTACCGAAGCTGGCATCTACCTGTATGACTATACGTATATAGGTATATAACTCCGGTGTACAGAAAAAGGAGAGAGTGAGAGAGAGAGAGAGAGAGACAATAAATTAAATAGAACGACTTTGTCTTAGCTGTAGACAATGATCGTCGAGAGATGGCATCATCGATTAACCCGCGCTCGCGGCTACTCTTTTATTTCTCTCCGTCATAGGCTGACGATAATATATATACTGTCCTGTGTGTAATATATTGGAAAATTTGTCCCTACATCCTCTACACCTACTCATGTCCATCACAGCTCGCACTCGTCGCCTCGTCCTTTTTCCGATGTTGTACACATGTGCGGCAACGCTTAAGTACCTTATACGTAACACCGGCGACTCGACGGCAAAATTTCGCGTTTTCTTTGGATCTCATGTCTGTCCAGTTCATGGGAGTTTGTACTTGCATAAATATTGCCCGAGATAGAGATCCTTCGGCTAATGGGAAGAGTTGACGGGTTATCTTCATTTTCTTTCTTCAAGCGCGAAGAGCCAAGGTTCCGCGGTGTGTGCACGTTATGCGGCGTTACGTTGGGTCTCCCCGGGGATGTTAAATAATCTCGAGAGATGCCTCGTACATCTAGACCCGAAGGAATGAAAAGATAAATTGTTGCCTGTGTTTTTTTTTTTTTTTTTTTTTTTTTTTTTTTTTTTTTTTTTTTTTTNTTTTTTTTTTTTTTTTTTTTTTTTTTTTTTTTTTTTTTTTTTTTTTTTTTTTTCTTACCCCCCTGTCGATGCTATAAAACCGTGTAAAACTCATCGATAAGAGCACACCTAACGTGTTGTATGGAGAGAGAGAGAGAGAGACGAGCCTTTGCCATGTGAAAATAAATAAAGTACGTATGGATGCACGTGAGGTGCGCAAGTGTTATTTATTATATTATTCCCGATGGTACATATTATTATTATGTTGAATCATCGTTTTGCAAACTGTGCTGTATACATACACCGTTAATTGTTTGTCTCCCATGAAATTTTTCGTTCCCTCCCCACCATTTGAAGACTATAAGTGTATAACCGCATGGGTGAACCTTTGACTTTCCCGAGAGAGGTGTAAGAAAGAAAAAAAAAAAAAAAAAACCCGCGCTGACGCAAGCACGAGAGTATAAGTGGCAAGTTTTCTTTTCTCGTTCTCCGCAGATCGGTAACTTGTACGGCCGATTCGCGAGTCTCAAAGAATTTCCATTGGATGGATAAGCATTCGAACGATTCGCCGGGCGGGCCCTTGAGCGTGTACATATCGACTGGTCGGACGATGACGGCGAGGAAGAAAAACAGTAGCGAAATGCTAATTGCCGGTTTACGCAACGCACCAGCTTTGTCCGACTGAGAGGACAAAGCGGTGTACGAGATGCCAACAAAGTGTGTATATATATATGGAACGACGAATATCGTGTCTCGAAAATGGTAATAAACTCGTAACGCGAGGAGCAATCGGTGCAGCTTAGATGCATATCTGCATGTACATATATTATGTACCCGACTATCTGCCGATCCTCTCCTATACTGTATACAAATATGTCTAAAAAAAAGTTATAGAGGAGAGAAAGATGTCCCTTTGAGTTGCACACAAACAGACGCGTATGTAATCATGGGATGAGTATGTGATATAGAAGAAAACGGGGGAGGCCGCGATCGTCGAGGCAAGTACAAGGTATATAAGTAAAAGCGCGCGGACGACCTGTCGCCCAGATAGCGCCGATCGCTGGCTCGAGCCTCACTTTTGCAAACATCGAAATATGCGACGACTCTCGTTGTTGTTGTTGTTTTTATTGTGCCGAATCTATTGATTATTTATACGCGTGTACTGTATAATTACAATACATACACACTCGTTGGTGCGCTGTTTTGTTGCTGTTTCGTCGAAAATTTTCACTACGAGTGCCAGAGGTGTGAAAAGCATGCGGTCCTACGGAATTATGGTATTGTATTTTTTTTTTTTTCTTCCTCCTAGTTGTTTTTGTGGTCTAGGACAGGGTCCGTTGTATACATTTGTATCCTCGAAAGTCTGTAATGTACATGCGCACATCCAAGTGTGTTGAAAAATATTGCATATAAAAATCGGCAACGGGTTTCGTCACGAGTGTCCATCATGTGTGGAGATTTAACTTCCTGATATGGCAGGCTTTTACCCCTGAAATTTCATCCAGTTCGTTAAAGCTTATGGTTAAAAACGGATAGATCGGTGGTTCGGCCGCTTACCGATCATCCGTATATTGCCGTGACGAATTTTTTAAAATTGTAACAATAAACGCGCTAGGGTTCCCAAAATGTTTTACACACGTGTGATATACGAAAGAAAAAACTGTTTCTGCATCGTCGCAAGCTCGCGTGTCTCCTGCTCGCTGGGCGGACAAACGGTCACCCGGACAAGCTCTCGGCTAACCAAATGGCACCAGTTCACGCGCGCAGCTCGGCCGGCCGGGCGTTGCCCTTGCCCTCCGGAGGATCACCCCCGGCCAACGTGAACAGATTACCAGGTGGTGGCGCGGCTCGGCCCAACGCGGGTCCCGCTGCCCCGGGACCACCCCAGGAGGAGGGCGTCCAGCGCGAGGAGAGCGTTTCCTTCAAGGAGGTCGACGGTGAGACGGTGCGCGTCGTCGAGGGCACCTACGGCTACCAGAGCCCCGAGGGTTTGCCTGTCTCGTTCAAGTGAGTACCCACTGCACTCGAAGATATTCTCGATTTTATTTTGCTTTTCTTTCTTTTCAAGGTACATGGCCGACGAAAACGGCAACAAGGCTAGCTTCACGATCGGTAAGGCGGCAGGAGCTGGCGGGGGTGGAGGTGCCGGTGGAGCAAAGCCGTCCCCGGGACGAGGGCCAGGAGGCGCTGGAGCTGGTGGGGGTGGTGTCAAAGGTGGCAAAGGTGGTGCCGACGGCGGAGATCGGCAGTACCTACCCCCGAGCTGAGTGCCGATTTTTTGTCGATCATGGATCTCGTTCAGTTTAGAGTGTTTTATGTTTCAGATATCTTTTTTTTTTCTCACTTTTACAATATGAAAAAATTGTACAAAAATCGTTTGGTCCGTTTATTACAGTATGCGTGGTAGTGATCTTTCATATGCATTAATTATCACTTGCGTATTATGTAAAATAAATTTTATTAATTTTTTTAAAAATGATTTACAAATACACTTTCCGATTTTCTCGAACAAATCGTTACGACTTCTTAAGAATTAATAGCAGTGGCACAAGGTAAGGCTCAACATTATTAACACAAATAATTACTTCTACAATTTACTTTACATGGTTGGCTTTACAGAACTTCTCAACTCAAAAATAAGAGTTTATCATTTTTACTGAAAAAATAGTAAACAAATATTCTAATCAATATATCTGGACAGTTAAAAAAAAAATATTAGGTTAAAAACCTTTGGATATTATAATTTATTCGCGTTTATTTATTTGTTCAGTTTAAGTTGTACATTAGGCTCAAAGATTTTTTATTTGTGTTCAATATGCTAGCCAATATTTTAAGCCATATCAAACTTATTTATAGATCTATCAAAATTAATTTATTTTTTTTTTCTTTAATTACAGCTTTTGAGTAGAAATCTTTCAATTGACTAAGCACTATACATGTTAAAAGCTATTTTTTTTACTTGAGTTTGAGCTGGACCTAACACCGTTGAAGTAAAGTTTAGCCAACTTACAATCACTACACATAATATTAATGATGCCACTAATCCTAAGAATTATATGATACATACTGTGGCATTTTGAAAAACAGTTTTTTAACACAGCAGGCAATAGTAGTACGTACATAATTTTACTTGCTTACTTATCCGTATCAGTTTTCAAACTATATTTACATTTACGTATATTTATCAAGAGCCTAAGAATCGTTTTTACGACAAAAAGCTTTTATCTTAATATATCTCGGTATGTACTATAACTGTATGGAGTGAGCATCAGTGGGATGTGATATTTTTTTTGAGGATCTTTGATATCAAAAACTATTTCTATGAATGGAAAAATAGTACCAATTTTTCTCGTATTGTAGTATTTTTCAACGTCGTAGTGGAACTTATAACGTCCAGGAGAAAGTATTTTTGAAAAATCATTGCACATTCCATCAGCAGCTGTAGTACTGAAAAAAATTGTATCTTTGACCGTACTATTTTTTTAAGGTTTTATATACTGTTTAAAATGTAAAAATATGCATTACCTTTCATGAACAAAGATCCATCTTCCATCCTTTAATCTGTAGAGGATTACTTGCAACCCATTGACAGGAACCCCTTTGCACGTATCTAAAACGTGTGTACTCAACGTAGAACTTTTGAGTGTTTTAGTAATTACTTTTTTCAAATTAGTATTCTATGGAACATACAAAGTATTAATTAATGAGAAGATAGCTTGTATAATTATTTTTAAGTGTAGTTTACCTTATTTAAAGCTTCTTCACTATCATTTGTTTCAGTGACAGACGTCTTTCTAGGAGTACTGGTCGTGGGTACAGTGTTTATTTCACATATTTTTTTACTGGCTTGTGCTTTACTTACGACTGGACTTAATTTTGGAGAAATAAGTGAACCCTTTACCAAAATGTACATCTTTTTAGAATCAGGATTACCCTTTGTCCTTTCGTTGCTATTAACAACTTCTTGTATTACTTCATTCTGTTGAACAATTAAACATTTGTGTTTATAAATTCTTTTGCAAACAATGTATTAATTAGTGACTTGCACATACTTACCGATTGAGAATTGTCACTTACGTCCTTTTGTTGTTCAACTTCATAAAATTGTTCATTGTTTTCGTAATCTCCATCATCTTCGTCATGTCCATCATTTTCAGAATCAACAACCATTTGTAACTGAACTTCATGGGTGTCTGCTTCAATTTCAGAATCAGCATTAATCACAGCTTGTGACGTACTAGCTTCTTTTTCCTATTAATTAGGAGTAATTATTTTTTTTTGTTTCTTAAAAAAACGTGTGTGCATTAGCCATCAGTTTCTTGGACTCACCCTTTCTGACTCACTGGTGATACCAGATTCTTCCATTTCTCCCCCGGATACCTCGGCTTCTTCCTCTTGTGTTTCATCATACATCTCTCCATCTTCGTAATCATTGGAATCATCATAAGTGGCATATTCTCGCTTTATTGTCTCAACACTTGACATACGACCTTCTCTCTGTAACCAGCAGAGTGTTAAAATAATGAAAATTCCAGAATATTGCTAAATTCAAGTATCACATGTATTTTTTTTACCTTATTAAACTGAACAGCAGCTCGTTGATGCTTCAAAGTACACATATGCTTTAGCAACGACAGCCTGTGTGCATGCAAGTTTCTGTCACAAAATTTGCAATAAGCTCGGGTTAGCTGATCAGGCACTGATGTCAGCCAATCTGAAGCAGATCAATCGTTATTTTATTTTTACATCAATTAAGTATGATGTGTACCACTGGAAATGAAATAAAAGATGAATAAAAAATAAATAGGCATGAAACTAACCCTTGAAATCGGACATATCTTCCCATTCTTTGCGATAACGCTGTGTGTAAACACGAGATTTGGCATGGCTTATTTTGCCGGTCGGAGTGAGCCTGACAGGCACGTGGGCCTCGGTAATGCTGGACACCTCGACAATGCGGACGACGTCGTGGACATCGGACATCTGGATTTTCTCATTTTCCTCAACCTCAACTTCCATGTCCGATGATTATTTCATTTACACGGACACACACGAGATTTACAAACGACAACGCAAAACAACTATTAAATAATTATATGGAACGCGCCAGGAGTCGATTTCGAATGTTTAAATCTTTATCACTAGCTAGAGCCGTCAAAAGCTTAGAGTTTTTCGTGTTCACTCTCCCAACCCAAGTAAACCCGATATAAGTACCTATATGGAGTAAACCTGGGAATTGTACGACGAATGTCCCGAGAGATGTGCTGCCCTGCTTGTTATATAGTGTTTTAGTTGTTTCTTTCTCATCGACTCCCTAGGAATTTATAGATTTGAAGTATAGGACCTTGAGATTGGAAATTTGGAGAGCTTATTAATTTATTAGTCCCGTATTGATTCGAGTGTATAGAGATTTGAGGTAACAAACGAGGTAAAATAAAATGGCGTTCCAACAGATGCACATATATATGTTTATGTTAACGATATATATGTCGTACGACGTGACGACTGACGACGTGACGAGTGGGACGATCGCCGTAGGTAAGTATGTGCGCAGACATGGTAATAGTATATTACGTACCTAGGCCAGAAAGTGGGGCTATTACTGACCGCGCTATATTATCGGCCGAGCCGAAGGCGAGGCCGGTAATGCGCGGTCAGATGTAGCCCCACTTTTTGGCCGTGGTACGTATACTTTTTTTCCTTACACCTCCGCCGAAAGTTCGTCACCACGGTTTTAGTTTTGTTAAAAATGAAGGTTTAAAGATCCAGTCAAAGATTTAGTGCATTATGCATTATTGTTGATCGATCGGTCGCTCGAACAATACCACTTAAATGCACGTAGATGAGTGTTCATGTGTATAGGTACATCTATATATATACGCTCGCCGAGACTGTAGTATATAATATAGAATCAGATTGGGCCGAGGATTTGTGCAGGTTGGTCGTGCTGGCAAAACGAGAGGAAGAGAAATCCGTTTAAATTCGAATCATGGATCCTGTAAAGATCATTTTAAAAATCCTAATGTTTATATCCGTAAGTGCAAAATAAATCAGGTTATTATCAATAACTATTATAATTGTGATAGGCATAATTCGAGTAAATAAAAGATTTCATAGTTTATTTTTGTAATATGACATGTATATACTACATTTATATACTAAATAAATCATTAAAGTGAAAGTAACTGATCAAAAAACATTAATTTGGTAGTTTTAATTTTGTGTTGTGTACTCTGTTCATATGAAATTAATAAATTTATATATACATGTAAATTGTGCAAAAAAAAAATATATATATATATATATACATCCAATAATTTATGTAAATAAATATCCAACGATTTTCTGTGTTGTATAAACTATAAAGGTTATAACTCCGTTAGCCATATATATGTATATGTATTGTATAACTACTGCTGCTTCTCGGTGCTGAATAAATAACTATATATATCTGCGCACTTCGTTCTGCGCACATATGGCAGGACTGATATGACTCATATGAGGCTTTTTCTAGCTCAAAATCGGGTCAGATGGAACTTTCGGCGGAGGTGTAAGGAAAATTACATTTTCGAGCAAAAAAAGGGATAGGTACGGAAGTCCGGTCACGACATCTGCACAAAAACGCATAAGCACGCACAAGAACAAGTATGAGGTATGAGTGCAAAAAAAACACGTACGAGTGCACGAAAGTTTATTCGAAAATTCACCTCCAAAAGTACAAATATATAGAAGGTCAATTTTTTGGTAAAAGATAAATTGTAAACTTGCCGCAAACAGCACAAACAATATCATCTTTTTATGTTATATCCATCCGATTAGTTGCGGCTGGTTTATAATTGATTATATGGCTCTACTGTAACTAATTGTAATAATTATTTGTATCAGCGCCATCTAGCGTTGCGGATTTCTGAACTCTGAACTAAAAAGTGGCCCTAGAATTCTGAACGAGAGCCTTAGGCAGTTTAGGCTCTAGAGCCATTTAGTCAATTATAAACCAGCAACTAATACTAATCTTCCGGATATAAAATAAATTTGATGTTGTTTGTGATATTTGCGGCAAGATCGCAATTTATCTTCTACCCAAATATCGACCTCCTAAAGCTCTGATTGAGAGTAATTTTGATTTTTTTATATTTGTCAGGCGTCAGAACTCCAAAATATAGGAGAGCTAATTAATCTCTAGCCTAATAATTTTTTTTCGTGAATTTCTTTCAAAAGAAATACGGTACTTTAATCAGCTTCGCTAAATGGCAGAAATAGATTCACCGAGTAGGGGAAAACGTGAAGGTGAATTTAGTCACTGTTGTTTGTTGCTATACTGTGAGGGATAATTAAAATGACCAATCACCATTAGAGAAAACCCTCTGTTTTACTTATATGAAAATATGGGAAAAAAATAGTTCATAGGTATGAAAATCGGTGTCCTAGCTTCGATAAATCGGTAATTATATTCCAACGATCGAACGTACGATGAAATTCATGCAAAGCTCTTCACGAAACTATCGGTAATCAATTCAATTTGTCCGTAAGTTCACCTAACTTTGAAAGAATAAACGAAGTAGCTATAGGTACAATTGTTATGCTTTTGGCGATTCACCGCAGTGGGACTTTTTTAACAAAAAACAATGGCGACACATTTGCATCAAAGACCTGAATAAAAACGGATGTTGGAAAAAAGGGACATGGTTCAAACAAATAACCATTTATCGCGTGCACGTAGATAGATTATGCTACAATGAAATTATCCAAATTAAAATTAAAAGTCTATCAATTATTGTATGAATATATAAAAATACAATTGATACATAATATACATATGAAAACCCCTCTTATTTTATACCTTCGCGTGGTAAAAAAGAAAAGTCTTTAGAAGACGCAAATCGGAAAAACAGGAGCCCGCATTATAAAGAACAAAACCGCACGTATACACACCCATTATTGGCGTGTCGAGGGAGAAAAAAAAAAAAAAGCCTTAGCTCAGCGAGGGCCCATGTTATATATATGTATATACGCATATACTTGTGTGGGCATCAAATAAGCAAAAGAACGTGTAAGTAAGAGGGCCGAGTTCCCGCTGCGCGAGACCCCAAGGCCCAAATACTTAAATTTCTCCATCTACCTGCTTTTTGCCCACGTATATATATATATGTATATGAGAGGTATATAATGTTAATATGTTGGAGAGGGAGCGAGCCCAACGGCCCTCGGAGATAGAGAGCATCGGGGTCCGGTGGAGGCACGCCGGCCGTTACAGTTTATGCCCCGAGAGTAGTCCCCCTTTGAATCGAGGAGAGTTACCTGTATGTATACCTATATATGTACAGATGCGCCGTGAGAATATTGTTGTACTCGGTCCTGTATATCTGTATACACGCACCTGCAACCGGTGTATAGGCTTTAAATGCGTTTATATTGTCGTCGCAGGAAAGTAGGTGGAACGTCGCGAACGACGATATGACCGTTTAATTTTCGTCTTACGGGTTTTATAGTACAGCTACTTAAAAATGAAGATTATTTTTTCATCGTCATCGTCATTGTGTATATTGTTTGGTGTTAAGTGCGGCGATGCTGGACGATAACAATAAAAACACGGAATCTTAAAACTGATGAACAAACCGCAGTTACTACGCTTGCAAAGTGACAGAACGCAGGTGATGATGATGTGACCGTGATCTCGATGGTGATTACTATATACGGATACGTTTATCTTTAGCGCCACCTGTACTCAGATGTCAATCACACATTTTTTATTTTGTGCAATTTAGACATAAAAAAAAAAAAAAATAAAAAAATAAGATCGAAGGAAAAAAAATGAAAAAATACCGAGTGGAGGCTTTTATAGTACCAACGAACGTGCAGAGTCCGAGTTCGCCGAATCAAATCGACGATGAAAAGCTCGCCATCAAATTTAAAGAAAAGTCCATCTGCGAGGAATCCAATGTAAAAAGCACCGAAGCAGGTGACGAAGTTTTCCAAGTTTCCAAGGACGAGCCGATAACTGCAGAGTCGTGCAAAGCGGAAGAATCAGATGTCGACGCAGGAAAAGAAGAAGAAGAAGAAGAAGTTGCTGCGGGTGACGAGTCGTCGGATCTGTCTGGAGTATTTTTCGAGCTCGACGAGCACATATACGACGAAATAAAAATCCCGGAGGTCAAGGGAAAAAAGCCCGAGGTGGAAAATGAAGGGCCTTCCCGTAACGTCCAATACGCGAAGGCTTACCTCAAAATCGAGGAGCCCGTCTACGACGAGCCCTTCGTAGGCAGCTCGATGATGAATTACAATGTTTTCGGCTCAGGGAGCAACAGCATCATCAAGAATTACGACGTGCCTCAAAGCCGGTGGACGCTCGCCAGCTCAAAGTACCGGCGCTTCGGTATAGTTGCCCCAAAACTGCCGAAGCGGTCAAGCAGCCTGCACTCCATCAGCGAGGGCATCGAAAGCCTGGACGAGAACCTGCAGGACGAGCTCTGCTGCCACGGTCGGAAGAACGGGTGTTTGCCGAGCGCCAAGCGCCCGGAGGACATAAGCGACGAAATATTCAAGGAAAACTGGATGCAGAGGCTGGATGCGCTGAGGAAGCTGGAGACGCTGCTCAAGGACAAGGAAGTAGCGCTGCAATCGCGCGAGAGGCTCCTCTTCAAGAAGGAAAAGGAGCTGAGGATACTCGAGAGGCTGGTCAAGGACAAGATGAAGCAGGCGGAGCTGTACGCCAAACGGCATAGAAAAGCTCTCAGTGCGGAGAGCGTTGTCCACGACAATCCCAATGAGGCCCAGTCGCTACCTGAGCCCATCAACAAGGACCACCGGCCCAAGTCCGAGACCGGCTCGTCGAATTCGCTGCAGGCGTCGAGGACCAGCTCGAGAGACTCGCTGGACGGCAGGGATCGGGACAATAGTAAGCCAATTCCTCCTTCGATTGTTACGAGGAATGCTCCAAACTCGAGAAGCTCGCTGGTCACGGACGGCAGTAGAATGAGTCACAGGATCGGCAGCACGAGGTCACGATCGAGGCCGCGCCAGAAGATCAAGTACGAGGATCTGGACTCGACTTTGTCCGCCGACCTTGGAGACTCGTCGTTTGTCGTGACCTCGAAAAAATTTGATCCAGTGATCTTTAAGAAACCTTTGGCCTTCACCAGGTCTGCGAGCGAGAGACGGCCGAGGCTGGAGCTGCAGTCCGTTTCTACCCTGCCGGTTAAAAGTTTGTCGGAGAAGAGCGATTTTTCGGAAGGTTCGACCAACGGGATGCTGGAGGAGAAGGCTTTGAAGAAACTCAGCGAGAACATCATAGCGACTCAGAAGCAGGAGTCCAAGCTTTTTAATTATGGTCTGATCGATGGAAACGTGACTGCTCCACCAGCAGGGGATCAGGAGAAAAAGGACTTGACCAATCATAGGAAGTTCTCTTATTTGAACTTGGATACTATAAACAGGTCGATAAGGTCGAGAATGAGGTCTAAGGATAGGCCAGCTTCTTGGAGCGAGGAGACGGACGATTGGTTGAAAAAGAAGAGACAAGCTTATAACATGGCAACTAAAAGTACGACGATTCAAAGTGCAAATGATAAAGAAAATTTAGATGGGACGAAAAAATTAAATAAATCGTCTAAAATTGCACAAAAGAAGGACGATAATCACAAAAGATTTTCCATATTTCGTTGATTGTAGGACAACTATATTATCGTTCCTACCACTGTATCCTGAATTAATCACTGTATATTTTATATAGTTACTAAGTAGTTTAATAAAAAAAATACTTATTGAATTAAATTTCTCGAATTTTTCATTTTTTAATTTTGATAATAAAAAATCACGTCATCAATACAAATTGATCTTAGGCATAAATTGAAAAAACAAAACAGAAAAAAATACATTGATGTTTTGATTTTTTTTTTTTTTTTTTTTTTNTTTTTTTTTTTTTTATTAAATAAAATTAACTATGGGTAACATGTCTTTTGAGATGTTAGAAGACTTATGAATAGGCTTTGGTTACCATGATGGCTTTGCTGGTGGTACATCTCGTTTGTAAAGAGCTGTCTTGTCTCTAAACTTTGACATTCTTTCGTCTTCAATCTTATCTAGTTGATGACCAATAAACATACCAGCTAAGGGAATCAGCATCAACAGATAATTTTTACGAAATTGGGACTTGATCACTTTGATGTCTTTCGTTATGATCTTCATATTTACTGGACTTCTTGATTCTTTAAAGCCAAGCTAGCTTTCCACCTCTGAGTACGAGAGTAGTCTGCGTATATGCAGTAAAAAAAAAATGATGGAACTATGACCACCAAGGAATATCTCTTCCACAAGTTACTTGCTAGTTCTAAGCCCATCAAACTGAAAAACACGATTATAAATGAAAAAACGACTTTATTAATCATTAAAGAGTGTAGGTTATGTCCATTACGTAATGGCAACAACAAGCAATTTAAAGGGTATTGCAATAATTCGCAACACATTTGTAAATGATTAGTATACAACTGTATCATAAAATTAACTACAAAAAACTTGATCGGCTCAACAGTATCATAGTATTCAGCAATGCAAGTGACTGTCAAGCTTTACTCTACTTGTTGCAAACGTTATTGCATACTTGGTACGAACACAGATACTCTATACACAATTAAAACAATAAAATATGTTAATTATTACCTTTTTACATTAATTATAGAGTTAAAACAAATAATTGACACTCTTTTGGAATGTTTAGATTGATATGACACTAAATTTACGGACCTGCGACATACACAATAGCACAAACACCACCGCAATCTACAGCTGATCGAATCAATATATAGCTGCTGTTATTCGTTGGCGCGCCGACTCAAATCATTACTCAAGTAAATAACTGTTTTTATATTTTTGTACGTTTTTTTTTTTTTTAAAAGTCTTTAAAAATAAATGTTGCACTTGTATATATGCTTTCTCCTTTTCCAATTTACATTTAATTTTAATATACTCACAAGCGTCAAATATTGTGAATAATTAAGCTCCTGCTTCTCTGGCTGATTCGATCTTTATGTTCAACTTCAAATTGTTATAATTGCAACGCGTAAAGTAGTAATATTCAAAGTTGCAATCACTCTTTGATGACAAAATAGTAGATGTAGTATAATTCTTTGATAAATGATAAAAAGTAAAGGACAAACATTTAAATCTTAATGAACATGGTGATTCGTTGCTTACAAGGTTGACCCCTATATTTTTAGGTCAATAATAAATGTTTCAAGGATTCATAGATAATCATTCAATATAAATATGCCGTCACTCGGTAAGTTCAAATCAGTCAAAGAGTTTGGAAGCTCAGGTTTATTTTACAGTATTAATTTTTTGTGTTACCATGCAGTACGTTGCCATCATAGTATTTTTCCTCTACGCAACAGAAACGCTCCAAGGTTTGGCCAGTTGATAATTATATATACAATAAGCTTTTACAAGTTAATCTTAAAAATAGAAATACGTACTTTTTGTACTTCATAAATAAAAAAAAAAAAAAAAAATCGACAAGTGCACAGTTGCATGTAATTTCCAGCAACGCCGAAAATCGTTGGTGGTAAAGATGCCCCGATAGGCAAGTACCCGTACCAGGTGTCGCTACAAAATCGGTTTGGCCACTTTTGCGGCGGCTCTATTATTAACAAACGTTGGATTCTGACCGCAGCGCACTGCGTCGACAGGTAAATCAACGTATAATTTTTCTTCTCACGATGCATAACAAAAAACAAAACGATTATTGCAGAAAAAGACCGATGGTCATCGCAGTCGGCTCCAACTCGCGCATCGTTTTCGAGAGATCGAAAATATACCAGCCCGACCGCGTCATCTGGCACAAAAACTGGAGCAGGTCCGACCTCGCCAACGACATTGCCCTGATCCGCGTCGCCCGTGACATCGAGTTCACGAACAAAGTCCAGCCCGTCAAGCTCCCCACCGAGGGGTTCAACAAAACCGGCAGCCCGATCGTCCTCACCGGTTGGGGCTGGATCACGGTAATACATTGTTCACTCCTCTTTTTTCGTTTGGTTACTCGGTTCTTGGTGTAAATCTTTCTTATTTGTCCAAAGAGCATAGGTCCCAAGCCCTTTGCGCTGCAGGAAATCGAACTGAACGTCATTGGCCAGGATGAATGCTCGGAAATGGCTGGCGAGAAGATCAATGACTCCCAGATTTGCACCCTAAACAAGGCCGGGGAGGGCGCTTGCTTCGTAAGACTTTTTTTTCTTCCTTTTTTTAAACCAAGTACTTGTACAACAATCATTTTCAGGGTGACTCCGGCGGACCTCTTGTTGCGGACGGTGTGCAAGTGGGTATCGTGTCGTTTGCCGTCGAAGCTTGCGCGGCTGGAAAGCCCGACGTCTACACCCGCGTGTTTTCGTTCATCGACTGGATCAAGGATAAAATTTCGAGCGATTGAAGTATCGTCTACATTATTTTAGGTCAACTCTCTCGTGATAACAGAAGAATTCATTGTTAAGAAAATAAAACTGTTTTAAATCGAGTCGTACAAACGATCTTGTTTATTCAAAACATCCTTTTTCAACTTGACGAGGTGCATTAGAAATCTGCTGCACGCAAGCCAGGATGAAATCTATAATTGCAATAGGAATGACGTTATTGTTCGACGAGGTCGCCCGTATATGAGTTTTTTTCTAGCTACAAAAAATGCAATGAAAATTTCAAGGATACAGCTGTACCGATAAACGTTTGACATAGCAGTTCTTTCGTTCGAAAATCCGTTTTTCATGGAATCTTGATGAATGGGTTTTTTGTTTGATTAATTTTTTTATCACATAGAGTACTGTGTTTAAGAACTTTATTTTTATTTGCAAATATAAAATTTTACTCTATACAAAATACATTTATTTCAGACGGCTAAAAATCAATTAGTTTAAAATAAATTATTCATATATACTTTTTTTTTCTTAAAATTATCAATCGCAAGGCGATATGTGCAGCGTGTAAAAATAATTTTATAGACGAATAATACAATTATGACACCAGTTCTTTTTTTAAAAGAAACCAAAGTTCAAATAAATCGTAAAGTTACTCCAGTTGAATCATTTTTTAATTTTTGCATTTTATCGCTGCAATAAAAAAAAAAATCATCTCGTTTTGATAGCCAAAAAACAAAAATTGTGTTAATATGTATACTCACGAGTGAAAATTAACGTACCCTCGGCGTTCTCTTGTTAGGTGAAGGCGAGACGCTAACATTTCTGCTACGCAGACTTAAAACTCTTACAGGACTTTCAGTATTTTTTAATGGTGACTCTTCGAGCGAGTTTATTCTTGGTGATTTCGGAGACGCAATAGTTAGCTTTAAAACTTTTTTTTTACCGGGTGTAGTCTGTTTTTCAAGTTTTAATCTAGGGCTTGCGATCAACTTCTTCGCAATATTGTTCCGTGGTACGTTCTCTATTGTATTTGATGGTGTTAAAACATATTTACTAGGCTTTTCCATTGATTTCTGTAAACCCAAATTAAAATTTTTTTTATCACGTTTGCTCGAATAAATTATAAGTTATATATATTAATTACCATTGGAGTTTTCTTTGGTGAAGGTGTTACGCTGACATTTCTATTTCGCAAATTCAAGACTCGAGCTGGGCTGTTTTCGGAAATCTCGATAGGCGAGTCTGTGTTGGTTATTTTATTCTTAATTGACTTTATGCTTGGTGATTTTGGCGAGACAACATATACTTTCAAACCGATTTTTTTTCCGGGCGTGATCTCATTTTCAATTTTTAATCTAGGGCTTGGAATTAATTTTTTCGCAACGTTGTTCTTTGGTACGTTCTCTGTTGTATTTGATTGTATTAAAGAAGATTTACTTGGAGTTGACACCGATTTCTATAAAATAAAAAAATTAAATTTCTCTAGATCATTCATAATAAATTAAATCTGCTCAAGTAAATTATAAACTGTGTATACCATAGGAGTTTTTTTTGGTGAAGGTGTTACATTGACGTTTCTACTTCGCAAATTTAAGATTCGAGCTGGACTTTTATCTGTAATTCCTGCAGGCGAGTGTATGTTGGTAATTTTGTTTTCAATCGAGCTTATTCTTGATGATTTTGGGGACGCAACAGTCAGTATCAAATCAGGTTTTTTTTCAGGTGTGGTTTCATTTTCAACTTTTAAGGTAGGACTAGCAACCAACTTTTTTGCAATGTCTTTTTTTGGTAAATTCTCTATCGCATTTAATGGCGTTGAAGCAGATCTACTTGATGTTTCGATCGATTTCTTTGAAATGAAGATACAATTTTTGAGACTGTTAGGTATGCTCAAATTTTAAAACTAAATTCTTACCTTTGGAGTTTTTTGTGGTGAAGGTGTTGCACTGACATTTCTATTTCGCAGATTAAAGATTCGCGCTGGACTTTGCTCTGGAGTCTTCACGGGCGAGTTTATCATAGCGTATTTAGATCGTAAACTATTGTTTGAATGAGCTTGGGTGGCCTGTTGTATTTTCATTAGTTTTTTAACGAGTTTTAAGAAAACATCAAATGTATTGTTCATATTGACATTACCAGATTACTTTCCAATGGAGTTCGAGATGAAGCCGCCTTAGGAGATCCAAATTTTGATAAGCCGCGAGAAACGAGAACTCGGGATAAAAATGTCATATGGTCGGTCTACACGAAAAAAAAAGTCAATAAAATAATACAATTGGTTAATCTCATAAAAAATCGAACAAGCTTCCAAATACCTGTTCATCCTCTTCATCTGAAACTAAATCAACAGTGTCATTGAGATTGCGCTGTACAGATTGAGCTGCAATTGATTTTTTAAGATTTATTTTGTCAAATCTAATTTCACTTCTTGTCTCATCATCTTTATCGATTACAATAGCTGGCGCCATAATGACTTTCTCGGTTGTGGAACAAACTTTCATCAAATTTTTATTTAAGAGTATCTTTGAAAGCGTAGAACCTTTTTTTGTTCTTCCTTGCGACATTGGAGAGTCTGATAGCTCAATTATCTCAACATTCTTGACAGGAGTACACATTTCGGAGAGCACTTGTGTGGTCTAGACACAAAATTTTTAAAACCACGTCAAATATCATTGCAACGAATTAATTACTTGATTAGTTAAATAATATTAAATGATTCCAAACAAGTAGAAGAAGCAAGTTCTTTAATAGATTTAATTTTATTTACCGTTTCTTCTTGTTTTATACTGTTTTCTAAAATTACAGATTCGTTTTCGTCGAAACAATTTGATTTATTATTTATTGCTTCGGTTGTAGATAAAATAGATTTAGTTGTTGATTTCCCGTGCACTGGAGAATCAATCATAGATTCAGAAAATCTTTCAGTTTTCTCAACATTTTTCAATTCTTTTAGAGATCCTGAATTATTAACTTGTGACGGCAATTTTTTTTCATTTCCTAGTGAAATCTAAAAAGACAGTCAATGAAAAATCCGAAGGACGACAATTGATATAAAAAATTAAATAGAATTACCGATTCAGTTGAATTATTACCCGTAAGTTGGGGTTCAGTTAATGATTGAATCAACTTGTCAATTTTCTGTTCTATATTTTCTGCCATGCTACTTGAACGATTTGGTGAATCTTTAGCCATTTCTCTATCGAATGTCTTACTTAACGAATTTTCGTTTAGAGACTCCTTGAAGCTCTGTTAAAAAATTTCTCCAATTTAATTCCAATAATTAATTAACAACCACAAATGTTTTTTCAGAGACGTACCTCGTTACTTGTTTCCTCTTCGATGTCATCTTTTGTATGATTTTGATTTAAATTAACAGAAGATCTGCGTGGATTATTAATATAAGATTTTTCAGTTATTTCTGTACTGTTCGTGCATTCAGAATCACCACTTTCTGTTGTTAATAAAGGTGATGAACTAGGCTTGTCTTTCTCTGGTTCTATATTTTTTGCCATGCAACTTGAACGGTTTGGTGACTCTTTAGCCGATTCTCCATTAAATGTCTTACTCAACAGATTTTCGTATGGAGGCGCTTTTAAGCTCTGTTAAGAAATTTCTCTCAATTAATTACCGTAATAAGTAAACAATCTGTAATATTTTCTTTTTTAAACATACCTCGTTACTTAGTTCCTCTTCAATGTCATCGTTGGTTTGATTTTGACTCAAATTAACAGAATAGCTGTGTGGATCATTGATGAAAGATTTTTTGGTGATTTCTGTACTGCTCGTGCATTCAGAATCACCACTTTCTGTTGTTGACAAATGTAATAAATTAGGTTTGTCTTCCTCTGTTTCTATATTTTCTGCTATGCATCTTGAATGGTTTGATGAATCTTTAGCCGATTCTCCATCAAACGTCTTACTTAACGAATTATTGTTGCGAGACGCTATAAAGCTCTGTTAAGAAATTTCTTTCAATTAATTGCCGTAATCAGTAACCAATCTGTAATATTTATTTTTAAACATACCTCGTTACTTATTTCCTCTTCAATGTCATCGTTGGTTTGTTTTTGACTCAAATTAACAGAAGAGTTGTATTGATCATCGATGAAAGATTTTTCCGTCATTTCTGTACTACTAGTGCGTTCAGAATCACCACTTTCTGTTGTTGACAAATGTAATAAATTAGGTTTGTCTTCCTCTGTTTCTATATTTTCTGCTATGCATCTTGAATGGTTTGATGAATCTTTAGCCGATTCTCCATCAAACGTCTTACTTAACGAATTATTGTTGCGAGACGCTATAAAGCTCTGTTAAGAAATTTCTTTCAATTAATTGCCGTAAGCAGTAAACAATCACTAATGTTTTTTTTTTAACATACCTCGTTACGTATTTCCACTTCGATTCCGTTGTTGGTATGGTTTTGACTCAGATTAACAGAAGAGTTGTATTGATCATCGATGAAAGATTTTTTGGTGATTTCTGTATGAATTGTGTGCTCAGAATTACTATTTTCGATTGTTGTATATAAATCATTCGATATTGAATTAGGCTTGTCCGCTTCTGATTTTACATGTTCTGCTGAACAACTTGACCGGTTTGGTGAATCTTTAGCCGTTTCTTCATAAAATATTTTACTCACTGCATTTCCGTTCACAGACTCTTTCAAACTCTGTACAAAATTTTTTCTCAATTATTTCCAGTTATAAAAAAACAATGACGAATATGTTTGCAAAAGCATACCTTGTTATTTATTTCCTCTTTAAGGCCGTCACTACTATGGTTTTGACTCCGATTAACGGAAGAACTGTTCTGATCACAAATAAAAGATTTTTGAAGAATTCTTGAATAGTTTCCTTCTTCTGAAGTACTACTTTCTACAATTTTAGTACTATTTAATGAATCATAAAACTCGTTTGAAGAATCTGTTGCAGGAGTACTATGAGAACTAAGGCTTTCATTCTGAATAAATTAAATTGAGAATAAGCAGAAAGTAAAAAAATGTACCACTATGCATAAATTAAAACTACAGTTTATTAAAAATTACATTTTTATCTAAACACTCTGCTATTGGTGATAATAATTTATTTGATACCAATAAATCAGGGATATCTTGAATTCTGCTATTCAGCATACGTGGTGACTCAGACGACTCATCTCTTGAAATTTCTTCAAAAACGTTTTTTAATTTTGTATTATCATCAGAACTTGAATTATCAGCATATTCTCCAGTATTAATTATGAATGTTCGACGCCTGTTTGAGATATCTTTCTGCTATAACAAAGGAGCAAATTTTAAAACACATATTATACTTAAGGGGGAATAATGCATGCAAATAAAAAAAAATACTTGCTTGCTGTAGCAATGAGTTGAAAAAATCATGCTGTACAGCTTCATTAATAACACTGGAAATAACTTTTTCTTCAGATTCTTTATCGTTTGTCTGTAAAATTAATTCTGTTACACCGCTATCAATTTTAGTGTTATTTAAAAGGACAGTGTTGAAAAAAATAGAGGGGGCTGTCTCGTCCTCAATAAAATCATCCTAAAAAAAATTACAACGATACAATAGCTTTAAAAAAAAAGAGCACTGGTTAAAAATTAATATTTTACTAACTGGATAATTTGCATCAAAACTTGATGGGTTTTCATCTGAGTAGAAACAGCTAACAATTTTACAGTTGTAATCATCACCCTTACATTTCTCCAACTCTGTATTGTGCAAAGATTGCAAGCCTTTTGTCCAAGATTGATTATTAGCTATACTAGCAGTACTACAACTTTCAAAGTCCACCTTTTAATTGTAAAAAGATAAATTGTTATTTGATTGTATTGAAAAATCATGATATATTAATGTAGGCTTTATAACATATTTTAATACTAGGAAATAATTTCTTAATCTGATATAAGTCGCCCATATTTTCGTTCTTAAGTACTAGTAGCCACTAAAGGAAAAAATCGTCATAAACACAATCACTTTTTTCTTCTTCTAATAAATTCTTAGAAACTAAAATTTATGCTCAACTGTTTCGCTACTAATGATAAAGTAAAATACTAAAGATAAAATGAAGTAATAAAAATTGAATTACTGTATGGTAAAATTTTAAATGTACCTTATCATTGGAATCATTTCTAATTTTTTTTTTCCTGTCAGAAGATATGGTATCAATTCTGCTAAGATTCTTCCGTTCATCATTTTTTTTATATCTTGAGTGGATATAACTAAAAAAAGGGGGTTCAGAATTAAATTTTTCAATTTGGAACCAACCTAGCTAGAGTACATCAAACAATTATAATTTACCTTTTCCTTTTTTGCCCTGAATTAGGAGCAATGTTTTCTTTTTCACAATCATCTGGAAATAAAATCATGTATTACAAATTTACTAGCAACACCAAAGAAGTTTCAAAAATAGTAACCTTGGCAATAATTCTCTTTTTTTTCTATGTCTGGACTTAATATCTGTTTACCAAAAATAGGTGGCTCATCTGCATCATACGAGTCATCAGAGAACAATTCTTTTTTTGTTGCTCCACAACTTTTTCTGTCAAATCCTAGGATAAAAAAATTTTTTTTCAATGAAAACATTGCATATTTGAGGTCAATTTAAATATATGTTTACGATGTATTCACCTTTTTTGACATGATTACCGATGTCATGCAAATGACCACTATTAGTGGGAGGATGATTTCTGGATCTAACAGTGATATTTGAATTGGCCAGAATTTTTGGACTAAAGACCTTTTGAGATAAAAAATTTCTCAACGTGAATGGCGATCCTTCAATTTCCTTAATAGGGCTTTTATGAATTTTTTTTAAACATCGAAATTGGAATTGATAAGTTTTGGGAGCAAAAGACTAAAAAAGCATTCAAAGTATTTTTAGAAGACTTTCATTGATATCATTAATTAAAACTTAATATTGGTGTACCTTGGGAAGCTCTTGGTTTTTACCGTCTTCATAACTCAATGGACCGTGTAAAAAAGGAGGTGAATGAATTCTGTGCCTCACGACTCCAACAACAAAAGGACGTTTTTGCGATGGTAAGATCTCTTTGGCTTTTCTCTGTGCATTTGGTTTCTTTGGCCTTTTTCTCAGTATATGTTTTGTAATAGGTGTAGGAGGTTTTAAATCTGAAATACATTTTTCGCCATGAAATAGCTTTTTTTTTTCCCCTCAAAATATTAATTTAAAAACATGTCGTATTTACGAGTTCAATCAATAAGTACATCCTATTGAATCTAATAAATTTGACCGTATATTATTAGTACCTGAATAACACCGCTATTCAGGTATTTATATGCGGTAAATAGTATTTTTTCGCATTAGTTACTGTGACCATAATAAATAAAAGAATAACCGATTAGTCATGGACTTGTTTATATCGACAAAGATAGAAATTCAAAAACAATATAAATGTGTATGTAAACACGCATGTTCAATCGTCGTTTCATTCAATATCAATTTGCTTTTCATTCATATAACTTACGTGTGAAGCTATTATCAAAATGTAATGAAAAAACAATGGACGCATAGTCTAAATAGCGTGCCAGTCTAGATAACAATGCAGATTAAAATAAATAGACTTATCTAATCTAATGAACTTAGGTATGTATTCTTGTCTGAGCAAGCGCGAGCACCTTTGTAAAGCTCCAGATCTTTGATCAATGTAACCGTTGTTTAACTAACATAGCATTTCAACAACACTACAATATTGATGTACCTGTGGGCCTTTAACATGATGAGAAAGAAAGTCATGGGCCTTTCAGATCGAGGTACCAAATTAAAAATAACAAGCGTAACACATATTGTCGATAGATTTGCCGTAAAAAATAGTAATAATAATAATTACCAATATCATTGCACTCATCCTCAAAGGCAGCCTGCCTATTTAAATCAAAAGCCAAACTCCGTTGTTCTTTACGATTACGCCAGCTCTCCTCCCTTTTATGAAAAATGTCTTTCACTGAATTTTTTTTATATAAATCCTGGTGAATTTCCATCGCAATGCTCTCAGGTGCAACTTTAACAATATACACAGAGGATAACGCACAACACTTTACCAGTTTACAATTTTACAAAAATAAACCGATGTCGTCGAGTAACAAGGGACCTTTTCTCTCCCGAACAAGTCCGTGCAAGAGAGACTACAGCCATCAACTGACTTCGTCACTTCGATTTTAAATCGCGCCAACGGAAACTCAACTCAAGAGCCTACTCTGGAAGCTTCAAATGTTCACTACAAAATGTAAATACAGGGCTTTGGATGGCGCTAACGTCGAAAAGCCCACTTTTACAGATTCCAAAATTCATCACCCGCTCTCTAATTCTGCTCTCTCTTCTCTCTCTCTCTCTTTTGCTACAATATGTAAGTTAAGCAATACGCCAAGCCCGCGCGTGCAAGAAAATTTAAATGGATCACGTCAAAGAGCGCGTTGGGTGTTTACAAATATTAAAAAAGTTAACTTTAAACATTTAGTTGGCTGTGCAAGTGTCCTTAACGATAGAATAAAATATGTGATGAAATCCTAAGTGAAGTATTTTCTGTGGACAGTTTTTGGTATACATTAAATTGTATAAAAAAGTGTGAGAATCACCGTGTCTCTACACAGAGGTTATGTATTGTTACGCATATTTTTATATATATATATATATTATATATATAACAATCGCGTATTGTTTTTGAACGTGAGATCGGAGAGCAACTAATGCGAAGTAAATATTTACGCATTGAATAAGTGGATTGTCAAGTAATGTAAAATAAGTAATTTAAAAGAGATTCACGTTGTAAATTTGTATGAAGATTTTTATAAAAATGTTAGCAAGAATATTTAAAAAACAAAGTCGATTTTCCGAATTTTTATTATCGATTAAGAATCCCAGGTATCATTTGAAAGAGAGATGTTATCACAGCGACAATGAACAGATACCTATGGTAAATTTAGCAGAAATCAAAAAGATACTTAAATCTGCAAATAGTCAAATTTTGGAAGGATATGCTTGTATAGTGACAAATTTTGACCTGTGTCAAGACAAAAATCGAAAAAAGGATTGTAAAATACATATCAACAAGATGACGGGTTTTTTTATTTGTGAAAACTGCAAAAGGATAGGACCTTGGACTGGGCTGGAAAATTTTTTACAGCCTAAAAAAACGAAAAAACATCAAGAGGAATTATTGCTTGTTCAAAAATCAATGGAAACATTACCCGATTTCAGTGATGAATGGAAAAGGATCAAGAAAACTGCCATTTCAATAGATAATTTATCCAATGATGCATATCAAAATATTGTTGAAAAACTTGGTTTAGAGGTAATATATTCAAAACTCGTATTTTTTATCATTTAAATTTGAAATTTATTGCTAATGTCATTACTGGTTGTTACAGCACGTATCTCAAGAGGTCATGTCTCAAATGAATATCCTTTATGAAGAGTCAACAGAAACATTATACTTTCCACTACTGGCATTTCGTACTTTGATTGTAGGATATAAATCCTTATGTGTTAAATCTGGTTTAATTAAAACTTTTCCCGAAACAAACGCAGCTGGCATAATTATTTATAAACAAAAGAATATAAAATCTGATGGAATAGCAGTTCTTGTTCCAAATATAGAAGATCTCTTAGCTGTAGCTTCAGAAAAAGCTGCCAATTTAATAATATGTCTTCCTTATGGGCTACAACACATCCCACAGCAAATACTGCCAAGCTTAGAAATATATAAAAAATTGATTTTATGGTTTGGAAATGATGAGCCAAGCTGGGATACAGCAAGGCACTTTGCAAAAAAGCTCGATGAAAAAAGGTGCGACTTTGTAAGACCAATAGATCAACAACCTAGGCCGAAAATTGCAGCAAATTTAGGATATGACTTGAAAGAAATTATTCAGAATGCCCAACCGATTTGGCACCAAAGTATTACAACTTTTCAAAGTTTAAGGCAAGATGTTTTAAGTGATTTGCAAAATATAGACAAAGTGCAAGGAGTGAAGTGGACAAGGTATCCAGCATTAAATAAGATTTTAAAGGGCTTCAGAAGAGGAGAATTCACAGTACTTACAGGACCAACTGGTTGTGGAAAAACTACTTTTATGAGTGAATATTCATTAGATCTTGCAATGCAGGGAGTCAATACTTTGTGGGGAAGTTTTGAGATAAGAAATGCTAGATTAGCCAAAACTATGCTGCAACAAATGGCTGGTGTGCCATTAGATGAAAATTTGGAAAATTTTGATAGTTATGCAGATAAATTTGAGAAACTGCCTATCTATTTCATGACATTTCATGGCCAGCAAAGTATCAAAGTTGTCATGGAGGTGAGATATATAAAAATATTTTTTGATTTGTTAAGAAAAAAGAGTAATGATTTATTTTTTCATTACTTTTTTTAGGCTGTTGAGCATGCTACTTACGTTCATGACATTGCTCATGTTATCATTGATAACGTGCAGTTTATGATGGGGATGTCGGACGAACCAAAATTCATGGACAGATTTTGGAAACAAGATAAAATCATCTCAGCCTTTAGAACATTTGCCACTAAATTCAATTGCCATGTTTCTCTAGTTATTCATCCCAGGAAAGAAAAAGAAGATGGAGATCTCACAACTGCTTCGATTTTTGGAGGAGCAAAGGCGAGCCAAGAGGCTGATAATGTCTTTATTGTCCAAGACAAGAGATTAACAAGCGCCCGTGGAAAGAAATTCCTACAAGTACATTCATAAAAATTTTTTTTTTAAATTATTTATCTAATCATTATAATAATTGTTTATCGACGACTTTTTTTAGGTGGCCAAAAATCGTTACAGTGGTGATTTAGGAATAATGCTACTCGAATTTGATCGATCTAGTCTAAGTTATGCTCAAAAAAAGAAGTCGAAACCTGATTCTGAAGTTAAAGTTGAACTATTTGTATGAGTAAACGATTCTTCCCTGTAAATATGTACATTTTTTGTAAAATTGCGGATCCACGGATTTGTTATGTTTTTGTGATGAAATATATTTTGTTAAACTTTATATTTTAATAAAAATTTTTTAAATAATCATGTTGACTCGTGTCAAAATCCTTTGATTAAAAAGTATAATTTATCCAACTTTTGAATGCTCGCGCAAATCTGTAAATCTCCGTACCTCAGTTTGTTACATACGTGTACACATCCACATATGGATGGTTTTATCACGCCCACGCATTTCCCATCCGTGCGAGAGATGGTATACCTACATGGATCGCTGATAATACGATGAGAGACGATTCTATAACCATACTTTTTTGTTCGAGAGCAACGAATGTGAATGAAGACAATTTTTTTAATGTCGATAATACTTATTTGACTACGTGAAATACGCACACGAATAGCGCGATAACTTTGTCGTATTCGAAAATGAAGTGCCACGTACTACTCGTTTGTTGTTTAATTTTAATTAACGTTACGAAAAATGCACATTCCACGGAAATTTACAAAAAACCAAGTGTTTTAATTGGAATTCTCGTGAGAAACAAGGCGCACACGCTACCTTACACTCTGAGTTTTTTAGAAAAACTTGATTATCCTAAAGATCGAATTGCTTTGTGGTAAGCAAATAAAAATTTTACACTTTTTACTGTGTTTTTGGTGAAACATATTACGAGTTAAAAAAATTGTTCACTACTGATTGTTCTCAGGATTCAAAGTGATAATAACGTGGACAACACAATAAATGTTTTAAAAACGTGGTTGAGGGAACAGGGAGACCATTATTTTTTAATCAATGCAACATTGGATGACAAAACTCACGGTATTGAGGATGAGAAAGGCATTGCTGATTGGAGCCCCGTTCGTTTTGAACACGTTATTAAACTCAGGGAGGAAGTGCTGAATTATGCCAGAAAAATATGGGCTGACTTTATATTTGCAAGTTTTTTTTTTTTTTTTTTTTTTTTTTTACATAAAATGAATGAAAAAAATCTCTGGATGATTCAATTGTAATTGTTTGATTTTATATTTTAGATGTTGGATGCAGATGTCTTTCTGACAAATCCAAACACACTTGATTCATTGATATCAAAAAATAAAACAGTCGTCGCCCCGCTATTAAAATCCGAGGGGATGTACAGTAATTTTTGGGCTGGAATGACAGATGATTATTATTACAAAAGAACGGATGAATACGAGCCAATATTGTTTAAAAAGACCATCAGTTGTTTTCCCGTTCCTATGGTACACAGCGCAATTTTAATCGATCTCAGAATGAAAGTTAGTGATCTTTTGACATACGATTCCAATAACTTATACAATTATGATGGGCCCAGAGATGATATAATTGCGTTTGCACTTGGTGCAAAAAACTTTGGTAATAATAATGCACAGCTTTTTCAAAGCACTCATTAATTTATAGCAACCAATAACTTTGATGTTTGCGATACTTAGATGTTGATCTACACATTTGCAATGATGAGAATTACGGATTTATTACTGTGCCCTTGGAAAGTAACGACTCCATCGAACACGATCACCAACAAGTTGTCAACATAAAACTCGAAATGCTGGGCACAGGTATTTTTTATCCTTTGTGTACTGAACATTTCAAACGCATTTAAATACGCGAGATAATAATGGGGTTTCATACAAATAGATGATCAGAGATCAATACCCATATCCAAGTCCATGAGACGTTTTGTTAAGTATCCAAAAAAAGATACCTTGGGCGTTGATAACGTATACATGATCAACCTTTTGAGGAGACCAGAACGTAGACAAAGGATGCAATCCTGTTTTGAGGAACTAGGAGTGAATGCGGAAATCATCGACGCCGTGGATGGACGGTACATGCTTTACCTGGATTATAAATTTTTATGGTTTTTAGTTCAAACTCCACCTTTTGTGTACTTTTACAGAACCCTGAACGACAGTCTTTTAAACTCGTGGGGTGTTAAAACAATGCCTGGTTACAAAGATCCGTATCACGACAGGTGATTATAAATCGATGGTATATTTACCTTGTAATTTGCTACAATCTATGTAATTTTCGTTTAAAATAATAGGTCAATGACAATGGGAGAAGTGGGATGTTTTTTGAGCCACTACATCGTTTGGAACAGGGTAAGCGTGTAAAATTCACGTAAACAAATGAGTATAAAAATATTCCCTTTTTTTTAATGAACAATCAAACGCAGATCGTCGAGGATGGACATAAGCAAGCCATTGTTTTGGAAGACGATGTCAAGTTCGAACCATATTTCAGGCAAAAAATTAGATTTCTATTGCAAGAGCTTGACGAGCATAAAAAAGACTGGGACCTTGTGTAAGGTTTTTTTTTTTATTTACATTACAAATTTTTTTTTTGGAAATATTGATTTAATTTATGAATAAATTTTACGCATACATCCAGATATCTCGGGAGGAAGCGTATGCAAAAAGAGTCGGAAGAGTGGGTTGGAAAATCGCGTTATTTGGTTCATGCCGGGTACAGCTATTGGACGGTTGGTTACCTTATATCTGCCAAAGGCGCGAAAAAATTAATAAACGCGCGACCGTTGGAAAATCTCCTTCCCGTTGACGAGTATTTGCCCGTCATGTCTGACGTTCATCCAAGGTAATGAATAATTGAAATGGATTGATACTTAAATTTGTATTCTTTTAAAAATTTATTGACGTGCGCGTAATTTTTTGGATTCTTGTGAAAAGGGACGACTGGAAGCAACATTTTGAAGACAGAAAAATGATTATCCTGTCGGTGGAGCCGCTGGTTGTGTTTCCCACTCACTATACCGGAGACAGCGGTTACATCAGTGACACCGAAAATTCGATTTTACATAGCTTGCCGAAAGAATCGCATGGAAGAGAAGAGCTTTAGATAAACTTGGCGATCAGCGAAGTTTCGTTGCGTTAACCGTACATAGACTGAGGAAGGAATATGCCATGACAATTTTATATTGCATTGTACCTATACGCTTTTTACTGCCATATATATACGTACTAATGTGAGTGTGGACGGTGCTTTTGAATGACGAAACAAAAACAAAAATCAAAAAATTGTTTATTCATACAAATTTTAATGAAGTCTCACGCCGACATTATTTCGATTGTTAAGTGTTTTGTGCTGTAGAGAGATGATTTTATAGTCGTTTTCAAAATTTATTTCGACTCGAGACTATTATTAAAAAAAAAGAAAAAAAAAAAAAAAGAAAGAAAGAAAGAAACCAAAGAATTAAATATTTCTATTTTCAATATATTTTAAAGAAAAAAAAAAAATAATAATAATAATAATACGTGTGACGTAATATTTTGTTTCATAGCCGTTTATAAATGTTATTTTGTAAGTTTTTGTACAGATTTTTATATAAAACTGAGACGATTAAGCCATATAAATATATACCCACCCTTGACGAAATGTTGAATGTTAGTGAAAAAAATGCAAATTCCAACTCTTTGCGTGACTAAATGAACGAATAAATAATTAAAACGAAAGTTTTTCATGTAACAATTAAAAAAATCCCATTCTGCCGACATCCTAAACATTATTTAATTTAAATCCCGCAAGATCGGTACAAGTTAGCGCAAAAAAACGCACCAGCTGAAGAACAGAGAAGAGAGAAAAAAAATCCAAAAGAAGCTGGCGCGCATGTGTTGCTCTACTATACACAGCCTACAGCAAATATTATCGGAAAACCGTCGCTCCATAGGCCTATATACACGATTTCCTCTCGCTCGCACCTACAGTGTATACCTCCACCGTTTCTCTCTCTCTCTCTCTCTCTCTCCCGCAATGATCAATTTTTGCGCAAGACATCAGGACTTTCGTATATAGGTAGCCAAAGGTGTTTTTATCGAGCGACACCACCACCACATAGCGAGAGCGTGGGTGGGTGTGTTGAAACACACTATAGACGCAGTTAGTAGTGCAGCCCAACGCAGCTGGAGTCGGACGTTCGGGCACTAGTCATAAGTATGGGCCAAACTGGCTCCCTTTGCCTCCGCTCCGTAATATTATTTTCGGAGCAAGGAGGCACATCCCCTCACTTAAAACGAACGAATGCGGTGCTTACCGAGGACACTTTAATACATTGTTACCTTACCCGCGGTGTCTTGTCAAACACAACACGACCGTCAATTTCATTCAACGAATAAATACAACCAACCTGTACACCTGGTTAAAATAAACAACAATAATTCAAATCGCGTACAAGTGCAAAGTATATATAACATTCCAAGTGTACGTGTACAGGAGACGTTTCGCGCGTGTGATTCATCGCTCTCTCGATGAGTATGCAATCCGGTGTATACGTAAGTAGGCGCACACAGGGCGTACGTAATTAACAGTAGCGTGCGGATTATATCCTGTACCCACTGGCCAGGATAAAAACGGAGCATAACATTATAACAAACTAGAGTCTTCTTCAATCTCCGTTATCGTGCAAAAAAAAAAAAAAAAAAAAGGACTTGGTCATCAGACGGTTTGTAGGTGAAATAGTTAAGGCCAGAGGTGATAAAATAACATAGGCACACTTAGCATGAGCGGAGGGTGACGTCTATACCTGGGATAAAAAAGTGCTTCTACGGACACATGTACCTATATTATTACTCCTGCGCGCTGGCTGGTCCAGTATGCGGCCGAGTTCGACAGCTGCTGCGCACAGACGTCAATTGAATTAACACCCAGGGGATAAGCAAGATACTTACTTACACTCGCACCGGTAACTGCAGCAGCGATAGATACACATATCTCAGGTGCAAAATACATACACATATCTTTGCCCGTACAAGTGTATACACGCACAACGGGCTACTTGGATGCAGATCCCGAGAGATCTTCCGGAGATCGTTGTCGGGGCGGAGGAAGCATCAGTCTCTCGAAGCTCGTGGGGAGGCCGACGGTGGTCCAAGCCCGCCACCAATGCCACTCTACCTAAGACCCGCCAGAAACAACAGCGGCACCAGTCATCGTCGGCGTAGCCAGTACCACCAGGGTAGCGACAACAACACCGGCAGTATGGACGAAGCCGAGCTGACCGAGGCCTCGGAGCTCTCGGTTGTCGACGTCTACGACATCGCCTCGGAGATCGGCAAGGAGTGCGAGAAGCTCATAGACTCGTACGGCGCCGAGTCCATAGCCAATCTCATGCCCAAGGTGATCAGCGCCCTTGAGCTCCTGGAAAACCTGGCGACCAAAAACGAGAGGGAGAACACGACCGTGCAGGAGCTTCAAGCCAAGGTGGCCCAGCTCGAGAGCGACAAGATCGGCAAGGCCGAGGACAGACAACGATTTGAAAAAGTATACATACATACGTTTATTTCTCCTCGTTATAAAACTTCTCTGTAAGTTTCTTTTGTTTCTCGTTTAAACATTCATCCGTCCCGTTACATTTTACATCAGCCAATAAAAGTTACGTGACTCTGCTGAATTTTTTATTTCATGTACAATGCTACCTTCATTTCCGCGATTTTTTTTTTTTTTTTTGTTTTTTACGAAAAGTAACGTGCAATGCGTAACTCGATATATTTCGTATTTTTGAATCGTTTCATGAATGAAAGGAGCTGGAACAAATCGAGGAGCATTGGAGGCAGGAATCTCGCGACTTGTTGGATATGGTAACAAAGCTGCAGGACGAAAACAGGAGATTATCGGCTGTGGTGCAGGAAACGCGGAGCGAGAGCGATGATAGCGGTAAACAAAGTACTAGCGCATTTCTACATAGACGGTGTGTGTGTGTGTGTGTGTGTGTGTGTGTGTGTGTGTGTGTGTGTATAAAATGTTGCCGAACAAATTGTTTAGAATTGAAAAACAAAATACGCTGCTGAGCCAAGTGTCGTTGATGATGTTGTTAATTTAAAAAAAATTTTTTTATTCGTCTTTCAGCATTCACGACGAGTCAGGAAGTTGACATAGCGGTGCTGCATCGTCTACGGACAATGATTGACAAGCAGAGGGAACAAATACGACAGAGGGATAGGGAGCTCGCGCACAAAGGCACGGAAATGGAGAATGTAAGTGGTGTATCGAAGGGACGTAGAAATGAAAGGTTTTGAGCTTTCGATGATTGGTCAACAGCTCAAGGACCAAGTGGACAAGTTGACCGTCGTCGGTAGGGAGCTGAAGCGAAAGCAGAGGCAAGCCCAGATGCAGGCGCGCGGCTTGGTCGAGGAGAGGGCGGACTTTTTGGCCCAACTGCAGGATCAAAACCGGGAGCTGATCAACTTGCGCGCGAGACTGGGGCTCGCGCGGAAGGAGAACGAGGATCTCTCGAAGTCGAATCAGCCGTGCACAGATTTGACGAACAAGGCCGTGTACGACCTCGACGATCCGGATCGGCCGAGGTTTACCACGGCCGAGCTCAAAGAAATTCTTCACGAGAGAAACGAGCTGAAAGCGAGGGTGTCGGATTTGGAGGATGAGCTGGAAATGTATCGTCCAAAGGCGGAGCCGTGAGTGAAACATACTATACGTTAACGATCGGCGAAATCATTGTATGAATATGTTTATGATTTTACCCAGGAAGGGGGATGTTGATGCACCTGTGCAAGGACCATTACCGTACGAGCCGGACGATGCGCCGTGGAAGAAATCTTCAGAATCTGGAATACGCAAATTGTAAGCCAAAGTTTTTTCCATCCGGTGTGTAGTGATAATTGGAACAAACGATTATTATGCATGTGATGTTTTTAGTTTCAGGAAAATTTTTTCGGAAACGAGTAGTAGTTTTTTAGGGGGTAGCAGTCCACGCCGAAGTCTTTCTAGTCTGTCGAAAATGGCTCTTTCCGGTAACGGAAGCGAAACCGTGGTTTAACATCTGCTGTGTTGGAACAAGGAATATTAAAAAAAAATGCCAAACGAAATTTGACAAGGGAAACTAAAACAATGGAATGAGATTAGATTTTTAAAAAAATGAGCGTATAATTAAATAAATTAAAAATGTCTACGTTTAAAGTTACGTTTGAAACTCAACTCGTGTCTATTACTCAAGCCAGTTGCAGTTTATAGTTGTTTACATCTACGTGACACTATTATCAGATCTTTCATATTCTCAAATGTGTATTTTATACAATATATTTATTTCGCAAAGTTGTTATCGAGTTGTTGTCTGTATATTCGATTCAATATAGTACGAAATTAAAGCGAGTTTAAGTTCCAACTTTTTTTTTTGCATCATATTGTTAATCATATTTTAATATTGTTTTTAAATAAACTAATTGCCATTTAAAAATGACTTTAGTTTTTATTTTTCATTTCAATACAGTTTTAGAAGCCATTTATTGTAAACCAATAAGTAATTACGCGTAATAAACAACCAGTTTGATTTCACAATTATTTGAAGAAAAAATTTTATGAACGACAAAATAAGTATACCTAAGAGTGGTTTTAAAATCAAATAAAAAGATCGGTGGCAGAGTATTTATTTGATTGACTTATGCTAAAATCTTAAAACATTTAATAAATTCATTGATTTATCGTACAGAATCCCCTTTTAAATTGTATTTAAAAAATTATATCAAATGATTGAATTGTAAAAAATGTACTTGTTGTATGTTACTTTCAGGCAACTCCGTGTTTGCACAGCTGCACTCGATAAATCCTTCCATAGAAGTATTCCAGCATATTTTACTCTTCCAAAAAGAAATACTGTCCTGCATTTTTTTGTTCCACGTCCTATTAACAACAAAAAAAATGGTACCAAGATAAATAAATCACCGAATATATTTCGAATATTGTGAGTAGCACGCAAATACCTTCACAGACTGAGCTTTGTTTATTCGAGGTCTAAAGTTGTTAGGATCTCGTCTGAATGTAATACCAAGCAATTCCAAAAATCGATTCATGCCGTTCAATAACGATTGCGGACTGTGCGCAACTGTATCGACAGAAGGCTGACCAGAGAATACAATGACACGATCAGCCAAGTATGTTGCCATAATGAAATCGTGTTCTACTACAAAGCCAGTTTTCTTTGCATGTAAAATAAACCTAAGCATAAAAATTAAATGTTATATACTGTTATGTTATTTAAAATGTATGTCTGAAATATTTTATAGGATTCAATTACCTCTTAATTACTTTAGCTGCAACCAACCGCTGCTCAGAATCTAAATAAGCTGACGGCTCATCAATTAAATACACATCTGCGACTTTTCCTAAGCACAGGGCTAATGCAACACGTTGCAATTCACCTCCAGACAAATTCTGCACCTCTTGATCGATGATATCATCGATTTTCAAAGGTTTCATTGCATCAGTAATGAACTGCGGATGCATGTAGGCATCCCGAATTTTTTCATGCAACAATTGCCTAACTAAACCTTGGGATTTCGGACTAATCTTCTGAGGCTTATAACTAATGTACAATTGAGGTATATTACCTGTAAAAAATAATTTTTTAATTTTCTTTCGAATATCCTAACAGTTATTTTGTAATGTTACTGGACGTGTGATATAAAACATGTTTACATACCTGAGCCCTCATCAGGCGGTAAATTACCAGCGAGCATTCTAATAAAAGTAGTTTTTCCAGTACCATTCTCGCCTAGTAAAACCAAAATTTCAGAGTCCGTGAATTGGCCCTTCTCAACCTCTAACTTGAAAGAACCCATTGTCTTTTTCATTGCAGGATACTCATAGTGACTCATTCTCTTTACTTCTTCTTCAGTAGCACTTTCCGCTACCTTGAACACTAAGGATTCCTCGCGGAAACGCAAATTTTCAGTAGGAACAAACCCGTCAAGGAAAATGTTGATTCCTTCTCTCACAGAGAAAGGCATAGTAACAACTCCATAAGCACCGGGTACCCCATACAAACAGCAAATGAAATCGGAAAGATAATCTAAAACCGACAGATCGTGTTCTACTACAATGATGAACCTGAAATAATGTTTAAGATAAAACAAGGTAAATTTAAAAATAATGTCAAAAAATAATTATGATAATATGAAAGATACTAACTTGTCCGGATGAATAAGAGATCTAATTGTTTGAGCAGCATTCAAACGTTGTTTAACATCGAGATAAGATGATGGCTCATCAAACATGAATATATGTCCATCTTGAATGCATACCATAGCACAAGCAAACCGTTGCAATTCTCCTCCAGATAATGCCTCTATACTTCTATCTTTTATGTGTGATAAATCTGCAACGAGAATAAACAGAAATCCAGTATTTCATTGAAATTACAATTTAGTACAAAATACAATACCTAAGATAAAGTACAAAAATACCGTGTCTAATATTAATAGCATAATTGAAAAGTACTGTTTTTAATTTTTATTCATCAATACTAACCCAACATGTCACAGATTTTATCTTGACTCAGAGTTTCATCTTTTTTATCTAATAATTGCTGAACAGTTCCTTTAACTGCTTTAGGAATCTGATCAACGTACTGAGGCTTGATGAGAGCTTTTAAATCATCTTCTAGAATTTTCGTAAAATAATTCTGCAATTCACTACCCCTAAAATGACTAAGAATTTCCGTCCAGTCAGGGGGATCCTAGAATTTAAAAAATTAAGCATTTCAAACGTTTATAAAAGTTTTGAATTAAATAAATTCTTGAAAAAAGTCTTACAGAAAACCTTCCCAGATTAGGTTTTTGTTTGCCAGCCAAAATTTTCAATGCAGTTGATTTTCCTATTCCATTGGTTCCTACAAGTCCCAGCACCTCTCCCGGACGTGGTATTGGAAGTCTGTGTAGTTTGAATGAATTCTTGGAATAACGATGTGTTGTTTCCTTTTCCAAATTACTTGGAAGATTGATTATTGATATCGCCTCAAATGGACATTTCTGTAGACACAATTGCGTAATGATAGATAAATTTAAAATCAAAACTGTCAAGTTCAAATTACATTTCAACTAGTAAAAGTTATTAAAGAAAAAAAAAAATGAGTATACCTTAACGCAAATACCACAACCAATACACAGCTCCTCAGAGATGGAGGCAATTTTATTGTTCGGTGTGACTTCAATGCAAAGCTTGCCCATTCGCACTACTGGGCAAGATTTTTTGCACTCTTGCCTGCATCTTTTGGGTTTGCACTTGTCTGTGTTGACAATGGCGATTCGCGTTAGCTTGTCAGTTTCTTCCGTCGACCTTTTTGGTGGCATCTTGCCTAATATTTACGTTTTTCACCCTATGAGAAATTACAAAAAGGTCTCAAAATTAAATGTTCATACTTCATAACTACAGCTGTAATTCCAACAGTGCAATGAAAAAGTAATGAAAAATTGCTTTTAAGCGGTGTAGTGAAATTTAGAGCGTAAAAATATACGATATTACACTAAAACGCATGAACTATAAACCGAAGAACAACAAAAAAGTCGAGCAAACAAATATTTTAAGTAACACATCTGGTGGTGTATTAGCCCGATTTCTTTTCCCTAAATTCTAACCTAAACTTCCAAGTTACACGAAGACGCGAAAACTGGGTGATCTCGAAAAATAAGCATTATTTCGAACCTTTGGTACTAAGAATACGAAAAATAAGCAGATTACAAATTCGACGGCCTATAAAGTCTTTGGTTTCAGGAATGACGGGATTATTAAAAGTTTCACTCACTTGTCAAACGGTGAAAACGTGCTCTCTTCCGGGCAGGGCCACGGTTGCGCTTGTATAAGAGAGCCGACGACGACCACCGATCGCTGCAGTCGACACACTAGCCGCTACAGGACGCTCTCTCTCAATCAAATCTCATAAGAAAAAAAGAGCGCCTCGTAATAATGAGGAATTTAATTTTTACTTTCAGATTTCTAATTTAATTTTGACCGACATATTTCTGCACTCCTTTTCTTGAATGAACTGTAAAAAAATATTCGAGGTATAGATAAAATCAACTGAGCTATTTGTTTTTCAGTACGCAATCAAGTCATCAAATGTACGAAATAATTATAAATTTGATTGTTTTTACTACATACTTAATTCTATCGTCAGAATTGTATGATTAATAAAAAAGGTAAAAAATTTTTTTGTTTTAGTTTACACCGTGAAGCCGAGTATTCCCGTACTTATGTGTCTAACGATGAGAACAAGACCTTGTAAAACTTATTTTCGAACGCGGCTTAATGCTCCCGTCAGATAGGTATTATACCACTACACGTTGTATGTCACACTTGTCAAGAGGTAAATATTTATATAGTGAATACATATAAAATAATATTACAATAACAATATACACAATAGCCCTCTTATCATCATTATATACTTTGTCAAAATCGTCCTCACACTTACAATCCCTCTCCGATTCCTTTTGTTTTCCAAAAGAACTCCTTCACATGATCGCAAGGTTTAAAAGCTCCGAAACCGAAATGATACTGATTTATAACAATACAATCACTCGTACAACGTCTGAAACTTGAATTGCGTCTCTCAAAGTGCTATATACAAATGGGAGAGACCTTTCATACTGATTAATATCTAAATTAAATCAACAATACAGTATTAATAAATTTTGTGTATCTAGTAGTGTTTTTTTTTGTGTTTTTTTGTCATAATTGTAATAATAAGTACATACGTTTTAATTCAAGTACTTATCGCGTTTAGTGCAAAGTTAATGAGTATAACCGTCGTCGGTGTGTATGCAGAGTCCTTAATTATAAAAAAATTGAAAGCCGCGTACCAAAATTTTGTGCGTTATTTCTCATGTACAACATAATCGTTAAAAGTGTCGAATAAATTTATTTAAAAAACATAAAGAGGTACGATCACACATTTACCTAAGCGGCCGTGTCGTTCCCTGTAAAATATACACGTTGTAAAGTTCAAACAAACAAATTTGAAGTCGATCGTTGTAATATACATATATAAAAAAAAAAAAAAAAAAAAAATAATAATAATAAACATGCTCGAGTCACGGCAGAGCAGCAGCATGTTAGTCAGCGTGTGCGTGACGTTGGGCCTTGCGCTGTTGGCCTCCAGGTACCGCGACAACGTGCTTCGGAGCGTCAAGCGCCTGTGCCAGGGCATCGCCGTTTCGATGATTCCTACGCGCGCCAACAACCACCCGGATACCCCTGCCACGCAACGACATCAACAGCCGCAGCAAAAGCTCCTACTCGAGCTTAATAAGGATGTTATCCTGGCCGATTCTCCTGAATTGTGCGAGTACGCTGTTCAACGCATTCGTTGGTACATACACATATATATATATTTATATATATATATATATATACTTATACGTTCACATCCTCGCACTTTTACTGTCAATTGCATGTACATTCATCGGCGTTTTTTCATTTATTCTTCAGCAATTCATCGGACAGAGTTTTGGGATTTGATTGCGAATGGGTAAACGAAGGCCCCGTCTCGTTGCTGCAGCTCGCCACTCGCAACGGTGTTTGCGCCCTGTTTCGCCTCAATAAAATTGGACACATTCCCCAAGGACTCAAGGTAAATATATGTAACATGGCACACGTATACCTATATACATGTGAAATTTGTTGCGAAATGTTTACCGTTGTCACCGTATTTTTATTTCGACTGCTCACGTAATGATCGCATCAGTAACAACAAACCACTTGTTAACGGTATTTGTCAGCTCCAAAATTTGAATTTAAATATCTAAACAACGATGAGTAGTAGACACTTCAATGGCGAATCTTACGTTTGTGCAGAAAGTAAAAGAAAAAAAAGAACATGAAAATTATTGAAACGCCGTAATAATAATAATTGTAGGAGTTGCTGGCGAGCCGGGAACTGCTGAAGGTCGGAGTAGGATCGGGCGAGGACGGCCGTCGGATAGCCAAGGATTACAAGTGCCAAGTCCTGGGAAGCGTGGATCTGCGCAACTTGGCCAATCGGCTGGGCTTGACGAGTCCGAGGAGTCTGGCTGGGTTCTGTGTCCACTACCTGGGCATCGAGATGGACAAGGCCCCCGAAGTGAGGTGCGGCGACTGGAACGCCGAGCGTCTTGCTGACGAACAGATCGCCTACGCCGCTACCGATGCCTTGGTCTCCGTTCTCATTTATCACGAGGTATGTTGCTTGATATGCTTGTTTTATTTTATTTTGCTTCTTTTTTTTTTTTTTATTCTTATAAAAGGAAAATGTTAATGTGAAACTTATAGGACTCTTTCGTGTACTGTGCACAATTAGTATATTAGCGTGTTTTATCCATAGATATTGAAGAAGGTGAAGCAAAAGCGCACTTTGTGGGAAAGTTGTAAGGCTTTGGTGAAACAGTACCTTTACCGCATCCACACGAGGAACATCGATGCGGACTCATTTGGTTTACCCCCCGGTGTAATCGACGCAAGGTGATTATATAAATCGTGATTGCACTATAAGTATATAAACATACAGACATATCTCATTCAATTTTAATTGCTTATAGGTACAAAAATTTAAACGACAGTTCGTTACTTGCAATAAATAAAGTTGATAGTACGGTTGATAGTAAAAATGGCCAATTAATTAGTATTAGTAACAATAAGTTAAAGAGCAACAGTATACCAGTGAGAAGCAAGCCGCTGTACCATAATTGCTATTTGCAAGCGCCGGACGGTGAAATATTGTGTACGTGCGATAAAAAAAAGGCCGAGTGGTACGTGTTCAAGCAGCTGGGCGATGTCGTTCAGGAGGATCCGTTCACCATAAGGCTGAAGTTCGAGCCGTCCGGACGGGCTCTGGGCGAAGTCGGCCGATATTATACGCAAGTGAAAAAAAATCAGTGCGTGGTGTGCGGAACCTCGGACAAATTTGTCAGGAAGAACGTTGTCCCGAGGGAATACCGCAAGTACTTCCCAAGTAAGTAATCTCTTTGAATGTCATTATCTACACCTGTGGGCGTACTTCCTCTTCAAACTTAAAAGCAGGGAAATTTTGTAATAAAAAAGAAAAAAACTGTAACTTTCAATTTCAGTTGTGATGAAATCGCATCAATCGCACGATATATTGCTGTTGTGTCCGACCTGTCATCAAAACAGCAACTTTTACGACTTGCAGCTCAGGCGGGAGCTCGCGGAAAAGTGCGACGCACCGTTGCTTGCAGAGACAATGGCATCGTCCCGCAACGAAATTCCGCCGAAATTGAAGCTGCTCAAAACAGCGGTAAAAGTGTTGAGAGATTCTAAAACCACGATACCTTTGGCGAGGAGGCAAGAGTTGGAGGCGCTGGTTTTAGCATGGACTGGTTATCCGGTAGTCACTCCCGAAATGCTCCATTGCTTGCACGAACAATTAATGAAGGAACCACTTTACAGAGCTAATCATACGGATCCTACGAAAAGAACTCTGCTACATGGTCCCAAGGTATTTATGGAGTAATTTTTTTTTTTATTGTTAATAAGACTGTGAGTTTGATTTTGACTCTGAATTGCAGGTGGTCGAGTATTTTAAAAATAGAGGGGGTGGCCTCATGGAACTGGAAAAATTATGGAGAGAACACTTCCTAAAGACCATGAAACCTAAGTACTTGCCAGAATTGTGGTCCGTTAGTCACAATCAGGAGCGCTTGAATATTCGTTACGACGAAAGTAGAATAGAACCCAAAGATGCGATTTTAGCTGGCATCAAATAATAATGGTGGCCAAGACCGTTACTGTGATTAAATTAATTTTTCAACTTAAATAAGTACACGTATAAGAGCGTGTACTCATTTTTTTTTTGCAAGATTGTGTAATGTACATATTTGTATAGAATTTATATTTATTGGTGAATAAATTTAAATTTCACTTGTTTTTTCGCACTTTAAAGGTGTATTTACTCAAAAATTTCTACTTTCCACAAAAAATCCTATATTTTTGTACAATGTACAGGTGGGTAATTATATAATAATCAACAAAGTTATAGGTCTACAGTAAAAGTCACTTGTTAAAGCTAACGGTTGGATGAAAAAGTATGTACAGAAAAAGCTATTTAAATAATTTACATATTTTAAACTAGAGAAAATCCAAAATGTCAGTGAGCGGATGCTGAACGACTTTTGGGAGTCTCTGCTTCTTCAGGTGGTGGGGCTTTTCCCATACTTTTTAATTCCTCATCAATGCGCTCCTTAGCTCTAAAAACTTTAGACTGTATGTAAAAAGAACCTCCTTTTGTCCTGTCGTTGGCATCCATCAGGTACTTGTAGTTGCGTTCAATCACCTCGGTTTGCTCTAGTTTATCGGCATTCAGGATCTTCAGGGCCTCGTCCAATGTGATGCCACTCTTAGTATTAGCAGCCACTCTCTGCGAGCCTTGTTGTCCACCACCTGCTCTCTTGGCGGCTTCCTGGCTGGCTGCTATCTCCTGCTTCAATGCTCTGGCAAATGCTCTACCCACCATTTGCGAGCCCAGCACGATTATCTGTGCCAAGTATTTGGCCATGATTTCGTTCTGATTTTCACAGCCTGTAGTCACCAAAACATAGTGATTTTTTTAGAAATTATTTACTTTATATTATTATTCTGTAGAGATAATCTATTACTGAGATTCTAACCTTGCTTCGCGAGAATGAAGCGATACAAGTTGTGAAATAAAATATACAGAAGAATCGAATCGACTTTTAATTTGCACTTTCAACGATGTGTAGTACATCGTAACGTTTGGTTTCTACTCTATATAGATCATGTTGACTTACAATTTTTCTATACAGTAGAGTTCACGCACGTGAACAAACGGTAAGGTGAATTTTGCGGGACTGCGCGCGTGTGACAAATATAGGTGCTTATCGGGCAACTCCAAAATAACCCAATGTACTTATATATAGCTATATACGTCTACTTTATTATTTCGGAGCAAATTTATATCAGCTGATTTGGTTGGTTATGTGAAGTGCTGCTGATGATCAACAATTGCACGCACCTGATGAATATCTATTTCTTTTTGTAAAGCTAAAAACTCTTATAATTATGTCCTTACATATGCGTACATGTACTTTCTCGGAGTGTAATTTCCACTTGGTTTTTGTTACTACGAATTTGAATTATTAGATTATGTATACACCAAAAATATAATACACACAGGTAAGAGACGCCACAACATTGTTGTGTGTTATAAAAATTTTATTGTTAATATTGCTATAGATCATGTCTGACAATGAATTTGATGATTACGATGAAAAAGTTAATGTCAGAAGTTACGTAGATGTGTTAAAAGAAAAACAACATGCGGAACATGAAACTGATACCTCCAGAGAACAAGTGTGTATTATTTATCCCATATTAAAACAGAAATTGTAGTTTTTCTATTAATTTTCATTTTTCAGGATCAAGTTGAGGAAAATGTGCTTAAACTGTTTAAACTAAATAAAGAGCCTGTTTTAAATAAATTTCGACACATCAGTTTTTTAAAGGATTCATTAACTCATTTATCTAAAAATTATGAAGTACGTTTTGTTTGATAATTAATTTATGCTGATCATACCAATAGTTGAAAAAAACGTTTTTTATTTTTTTATTTGCCTATGCAGTGTTTAGATTCGAGTAGGCCATGGTTATGCTATTGGATTCTTCACTCACTCCAAATTCTCGGTGTAACTTTAGAAGACGAGGATTATTCAAAGATAGTTAACTTTTTATCCAGATGTCAAGATGCGGAAGGAGGTTTTGGAGGTGGACCAGGGCAATATTCCCATTTAGCTTCCAGCTATGCAGCAATCAATGCTCTTTGTTGTATTGGCACAGAAGAGGCATACAACGTCATTAATAGGTGAGAATCGATTAACACGTTTTTGATGATTTTTTAAAATTGTAAATAATTTACATTATTTTAGACCAGCACTTCAAAAATTTTTAAAATCACTGCACAATGCTGATGGAAGTTTTTGCATGCATAAAGATGGTGAAATAGACATAAGAGGTGTGTACTGTGCTTTGGTCGTGGCAAAGCTGACAAATGTATACACCCCAGAGCTGTTTGAAAACTCAGAAAAATGGATAGCTAAATGTCAAAACTGGGAAGGTGGATTTAGCGGTTGTCCAGGCATGGAGGCGCATGGTGGCTATGCTTACTGTGGATTGGCTGCACTCGTTTTACTGGGAAAAACAGAAGTTTTTAATTTACCTGCATTTACAGTAAAATTACTACTTTTTTATCATATTTTTTTATCGATTCTTCACAAGCATGAGAGTGTAAAAAATATTTTGATAAAAATTATAGCGCTGGATAGTTAATCGGCAGATGCGACTCGAAGGAGGTTTTCAAGGACGCACGAATAAACTAGTTGATGGTTGTTATTCTTTTTGGCAAGGAGGAGCATTTCCTTTAATACAAACACTTTTAGCCAAGGAAAAAAATGTCATACTTGATAATTGGTTATTCAATCAAGCAGCTCTTCAAGAGTACTTACTAATTTGTTGTCAACACCCTATAGGTGGATTATTAGACAAACCAAAAAAGTATAAAATATTACATTTACATGATTCAGACAATATTAATGCAAATTCACGCTGAACATTTTTTACTTACAGGAGTTGTGACATATACCACACATGTTATGGATTAAGCGGACTATCTGTAGCGCAAAATTCTCCAAGACCAGTTATCATTGGACCACAAAATATTAATGCTCTTAAGACGATACATCCTGTATATAATTTAGTATTCTCTTCAGCAGTAGATGCTGTGAAGTATTTTTCTAATTTGCCTATTCCTAAATAAAATTAAAGAAAAAAAATACAACGAATTTTTTTATACTCTATTTGTAAAGTGAGATTGTGAAAAAACTTTCCTAAAACTGACCAAGTAATTTGAATAAATGTACAGATGACTTTTATCATTAATTGTAAAATTATTAATGTTGCTTTTTAATATCAATATATTGACATTATGTGGATTGATTCGAATAAATGATACTATTGAATATTTTTATGGCACATCAACCTCATTTTCGCAAAAACCCAAAAACATATTTTTTCCCTCCTTGTTTATGGAACACCTAGTCTATAAGTCTAACCCCGACTATTAAAACTTTTATTCTGGTACTGTACCCAAATATAGAACACATCTACATTTATCGTGACATGCTAGCTTGAAGCATTGCAGCTTTACATGCGCTGATTATGCTGCCTCGCTGCCTGTTGCAAATGTTGCAATGAAGAGTGACATAAGACACGAGTGTAACGTGCACCTATTTTATGTGCTTCGTATTAACATCTTTGGTGTAAATTTAATTGCATATTAATAATAGGAGAGGTTAACGCAGTTATACCGGTAAACTAGAGCACCAAACAAAAACATGTTACAACTTGCGCAAGTGTTTGACAAAGTGATAGACAACAGTTTTGTAGAATTGTTTTTGATTTGAGTTTAACAAAAAAAAAAATGTATCTAGATATCAGTTCAGAGAGTTTTACTCCGAAAAATTTCTTGATTGTTGATTTCTACGGCAAAAATGTATGTTTTGTTTGGGAAGGAAGTGACTTTGTGTGTTTTCCCTACACCTACGAAAATTCAACTGAGAAACTCAAGGTTTTCAAAGCGCCTGCTGATATTAAAGCCATTCGCGGCTTTAACAAAAGGGTCTTTATGATCTGTTATCCCAATGGCATTCATAAGCTCACAGAGAATTTCGAGTTTGCTGCACTGAGCAAGTCTGGAATTGAGCTGGGCTCAGACTTTTGTGAGGTTCTCATACCAAACAGTGGTGTGCTTGTGTTGGAAAATAAGAAGCTTAAAAGCTTGAGTAGTTTGTTTTCATTGTCTTCAACAAGTAATGTGCATGTACTTCCGCTCAATTTCGACAAGACTGATAAAATTTTACGCAAAGCCCTATTGTCTGACAGTTATACAGACAATGTTCATTTGTGTATTATTGCTCATGATAAAAATTTATTCAAGATGTCCAATCAAATTGCTCAGATAATTTATACCTGTGATTATATCATTAAGTCGATCGAGCCCATTATGAAGCAAGAAAAAATAATTGGCGCTGTATTGCAAGTTGATGGGAATCTAATAATTTTAATGCATATTGTCGAGGACAAGCTGAAGTATGAAAAAGTATTTCTGCGATCAAGTGTTGATAAGTTATGTGTTACAATGGATCTGAGTCTTGATGATACATTATTTTTTGTGCACTCGGATGGGCAAAAGACTTATTACACAAAAAAATCATTTGGTAGAAACTCTGGTCAAGAAACAAAAATAGAGGAAAAATTTTATGAAAGCTTCAGGTTTCACGGGTCTAAATTCATTATTTATTTGAAAAATCAAGAACTTATTCAAATACCTATAGACTTATTGACAACTACATACAATCAATGTCACAATGAATATATAAAATTAGAACCAGGTATGCTAAAGGGCCTTGAGCGAATCATTGGGGACATATGCGATAAGTCAATGGAGTTGCAAAAATTAAGAAAAGAAGTTGTGGACAGAGAAAACGTGTTGCAGAGAATAAATTTATTTGTGACCAAGCAACACATCAAGTACTGCCCAAAGGAATCTGTGGAAAGAATTGCGAATCAAACATTCCTGTTGTCTAATTTTAAAAAAGTTTTACCTGAAAATTCTATTGTTGTGAAGATGTTGAAAAGCAAAGAAAGGTCAATTTTTTCCATGAAACACATAAAAAACTGTGATACTGTTGTAGAAATGCCTGTTAGTGTGCCAAATTTATCTTCCAAATTGTACACCACGACTGATCTTATAACTTACAAAAATGACGGAAAGATATGGTGTTTGATTAAAAATTACATCAAAGATCCTCCACCCTCGAAAAACAACAGAATTAAGTTGAGTCAAGAAAATGAAAATTTTATCAAGTACAAATTGGTAGTTTTACAAAACCTAATACAAGATAACAAACTCACCATGGAAACTCTTAGCGCATTGAAGCGAGAAGTAAGACAAGAATTGAGTTTCAACTGTGAAATTTTCAATTAACTTTTGTAAGATTTTGTACAAATATGTAAAAAATAAAAATGTCTATTTGTAATAAAAGTATGATGTACTTATTTCTTGAGAGAGTACAAAGTTAACACATGGTTGTTGAACCTCCTTTACATTTTTTAATTGAAACTTTTGAAAACCCCGCTTGTTAAACATAGTAGTGTGTGTATGTGGCACACCACACATGATGCCATTGGTCGGGATTCAAGGAGGGTTCAGGGTGGGCCCCTAAAAAACGTCCAACTTCAACTCACTTTATTACATAATTAAAGCACAAAATATCATGATAGCTCATTATTGTTGCTAAGTAAATGGAAAAAAAAAAAAAAAAAAATTCACGTATTATTTACACGATTAAACTATTGATAGAATAGGGCATAGAGTTCGATTCGCGGATAGTGCAAGAAAAGCGGATTACTTGCAGGAATTGGCTTTGCGCGCGCGAGACGGAAGGGAAAAAGGGCCGGATTGGGTGAGCTAGGGCAAACGGGTTGGAAATAGGGAAGAGAGAGAGAGAGAGACGTTCGTCGGGCTGTGCGCGTATGTGGACGCAGCACCGCCTGGCACCGCAGCGGAGAGGAGAGCAGGAGCTTATTGAAGCTCGAAAATCGGAGCAGAGCGCGAAGTCTGCTTGGTACAGCCGATTATTGTTATTATTTGTTGTTGATGTTGTTGTCTTGTGTGTGAATAGTGTGTGTTCGCGCAGGGGTGCGGGCCTAAAGCAGAGAGAGTTATACTCTGCACAACTTGAGTGTGTGGCATGCAGCGCGCTGTACTGCCAAAGAATCTACACCAAGTGTACACACGCGGACATCGTCGTCGTCGTCCCCTCACCAGGACTTATCATCATCATCCATAGGTACAAGCCATACCACAAACGACTCGGACGACCTAACCGGAGTTGCTGCCAGCCATCAGTGTATACATTATACTGTCTCCAACAACCTCTATATATACACACTGTGCACACCACCTTAATTGTCTGATGGCTGGCCGCGTGCAGCGGAGCGTTTAGTGGCAGCAGATACCTTCAGCAACGAACTACATCATCCTCGTTCTCACGAGGGTGAGGATAGAGAGGACGACCTGGCGAGCGCAGGCAGTAGCATCGGTAAATACCGTCGACGCTTTGAACTGTCTGGTGAACGATGCTCGCTAACCAGCAGCAGCCAGACCGTTGGACGCGCTACTCGTCGGCCATGCGGCCATCGAGGAGGCAACAGCAGCACCATCAGCAGCAGCAGTAGACGCCACAGGTACTTATATATACGTATACAAGAAGAATATATACACACCATACGCTTACACACTTATATATATATATATATGCCCCTCGAATCGGAGCGCGGAGCTCATATGACGCGGCCGGTAAACTGTGTGTTATGTATTATTTGACCACAACATGAGGTATTAATATTTTATTGTTGTATTATCAATAGATATCCGTCGCGTTAGCCGCGTATATTATGATCCAGGCGCCCCCGAAATTCCTCGTTCTCTTACCAGTCGCGCATCGGTAGGTATAGTCCGACAGCTACACCGCCCCCGCGCCTCCGCCCGAATGTGGTGCCTATATGTGTTCCTATGAAGCTCGCGGGTGCGGTTGTTGCCGTCAATGCCGTCTGCTCCTCGAGAAAAAGATGTTCCTTCTTTCCGAAGCGCATTAATTATTTATATGCTGTCGGCAATTTTTTTGGCTTACCAGAGGAACAGGGCTTGGAATCGCAACAAAACCAATAATTTAGACCTCCTGCGCGTGAGCGGCTGCTGTGGCATTTCGGAGCAGCGCGACGCGCGTTTAGTTACCTCCATGTAATTATCATCCTTATGTGCCCCGATACTGTTGCTGGGTACCGCCTGAACCAGCGGTAGTGGGCTTTGTTATTTCTTACTTTTTTACTCCAAACAAACGATCGGTTAAACGCGTGCGTCATAAAAACTAATTTGCTACTGGTTTCTTTCACTTCCGGCTATTCCGTTGCCTGATGCTTCCGTTAAACAATCAGTCTTGACTTGACACAAAATGCGAGTACACGATTCAAATAAAAAGTCATATTTTGCTTATTGTTGTTTTCAAACCGATGCAAAATGCTTCATAGATGAATACGTGCTCTGTTGAAAAAAAAAAAAAAAAGATTAAAGCTAATACTTCTCTCCTGCTACGCTTGTTTATTTTATTTATTTATGTACTTCAGTACTTGGGCATAGTCTAATCACACAAATAAATACAGCGATATACAAAACTATTATAATAATAATAATAATAAACACATTGTACGTATTTATACCGCGTGAATCGGTTGGCGCTCTGATAGCTACGAAACAATATCAACATACAATTAATATAACTACAAAGCATATCGCAAATTTTATATAGTTATTTATCCGTTTCAGGTACGATTCTTGACGTGAGAAGAAAGTGCCATGGATGATGATGAGCGACTGGAAGGGGAGGAGGAAATGGAGCTCGATGAAGCTTCAGATGGTGAGGACGAAGATGAAGAGAACCCCGGCATCCCCGTGTCTCCTGCAAACTCGGACCATTTGCTTAGCCTCACGCCAACTTCCAACACAAATCCGTCTCTTAATTTTCATGCAGAGGGCTCAAACATCGACTCACGCGACGTTTACAGCAGTATGTCACTTACAAATATTATATAAGCTAAACAATGGATAAAGTTTTTTTTTAAGCAAAAAAATTGTACGTTTTCAGTCACTCCAGAGGTTTATCATGACCCTCTGCGGTATTCAAAATTTCCTCTACCCGGTGGAAAACCGTTACACATAAGACGTGGTCCAGGGCGGCCGAGAAAAGAACGTCCTCTTGGAGAACGCCCCCTTGGAGAACGTCCTCGTGGTAGCGGTATTCGTCGAGGTTTTGGTAGAGGCTCAGCAAGAGGGAAAGGGTACGTATTTTCTATACTGCGCTCAAATAATAAGAATAATATTAATGTTGATACTAATAATATTTTAACATTGTTCAAATAGATTTGGCTATGGGAGAGGAGTGCCTAGACGTACAAAGAGTAAAGATGACGATACGCATTCGGAGTCACCAAGTCCTCTTAGAATCGGAGATGATCCATCGCTCGATGGAGACTCTTCTGGGCTCGAAAGAGCTATGCCAGCACCAGAAGAACCTCCATACTTTCCGGAGCAATGGTATTGCATTAGATGTACATTTTATATCGCATTATTAAGTCAACTGTAACTACTACTGATGTATAATTTTAGGCCAGGAAAAGTTTGTGCTCTGTGTAATTTAAGCGAAAGAAGTCAGCTGGGTCAGGGAGAACTCTTAAAATTCGTCATACCTGAAGGTTTTACCCCGGAAAAAAGTATAGAACACGAAAAATCACCAGAATGTCTTGTTGATGTGCCTGTAAGTGGCGACAAAAGTCCACGAACGAGTAACAGTTCTTTGGCTGTTACGTGTCGGCGACAAAAAAGTTTATCTAAGTGCAGGTATGCATTATGATTTTCTTTACCCTTCATTTTTTAATGCATCGTTTAATCAATGAAAAGCGTTTTCTAATTATTATGGATTTTTTCAGAAATCCTAGTCTTACAAGTTTTTCAGAGCCTATAGAAGAACTACCTAAAGTAGGTTACTTGGATAAACCCGATTTAAGTATAGTTTTTGAATCTACGGGTCATTATTACGTTCATCAAAAGTGCGCTCTTTGGACAAGCTGTAGCCAAGAAATATCTACAGAAGTTGTCAGTTTGGCTATCATTCAAGCTTCCATGCGTCGTTGTGTCGCGTGTTCGCGTTATGGGGCAGGATTATCCTGCAAAGTAATAATGAAATATCCATAAACATCCGTTGGCTCACACATTTCAAAAAATAACTTGAAAACATTTTTTTTTTCTAGGTGCAATCGTGTATTCGTTACTTTCATTTTCCCTGTGCAGCAGCATCTGGTTGTTTTCAAGACACAAAAAGTTTGTCATTATTTTGTAGTCAACATGTACTACAAGTTCCTCTCTTACGTGAGTCTATTAATTAAATAAACACGACGCACAATAGTTGTAAATGAAAAAAAAAACCAAACAAAATGTCATATTTGTTACAGTGAACGAAGACGGAGACAGGATAAAGTGTATGATGTGCTACGGAATGGGTGATGTTTCAAATTTGGTGATGTGTTCGGTGTGCGGGCAACATTATCATGGTAACTGCATAGGGCTGGCCTTAATAGCAAACGCTCGAGCTGGATGGCAATGCAAAAGCTGTCGTCTGTGTCAAGTATGCCGGTTGCATGATGATTCGGCAAAAATGGTATGTGAAAAATGTGAAAAAGCTTATCATCCGAGTTGCTTGAGGCCAATAGTGACTTCTATACCAAAATACGGTTGGAAGTGTAAGTGTTGTCGGGAATGTAGTGATTGTGGCTCACGGACTCCTGGTGCCGGTTTGTCGTCACGTTGGCATTCCAATTACACGATTTGCGATTCGTGTTATCAGCAGCGTAACAAAGGCTTCTCATGTCCATTATGCAGAAAAGCTTATCGCGCTGCTGCTTACAGGGATATGGTACAGTGCAGTTCATGTAAAAAATTTGTACATGGCAGTTGCGATCCTGAGGCTGCTGATTCTATTACTTATCAAAATCGTAAGGAGGCTAAATCAGAATGCGATTATGTTTGTCTTCATTGCAAGAGTCTCGCCTTAGTCAAGCGAAAGGACAGTGTCGATGATTATGCTGGCGAGTCCAGTTTGACTGCATCCCAAGAGAGCTTGTATGGTGACGGGGATTCTTCGGAGTTCGACTATCCAGCCAACTCGGAAGATGGTTATTACTCGATAGGATTAGGAAAAGGAAAGCCTTTTTGTGCCTCAAAAATTGCTAAAAAAAGACTGGGCCTCGGCGGAGGCTTGGTCGGACGACCAAAAGGTGTAGGAAAGGTGGGTGGTTACCAGAAGAGACAAAAAATGACGGAATTCGGGCGAAAAAGAGGCCCCAAAGCCAAAATGCGAGGAATTTTCGGAGTTCCCGGTTTGGGGCTACAGGTATTGTAATATTTTTAATCTATAAATATAAAATTACTACAATTTCATTGTACTTGCTCTTGACTTTTATTTTTACTCGTCTATTATTATTATTATTATTTTTTTTTTTAAACATCGTTGTTTGCATTTGCAGAGGCCAACGTCGGACTCATTTTCCAAGGAAGAAGAACCTGGCGTTGAAAATCGCCTAGTGTTGTGCTCTTCAAATGACTCATTCACGCTATCGCAGGACATATGTGTAATGTGCGGTGCGATAGGAACAGATCAGGAGGGCTGCCTGATTGCCTGTGCTCAGTGTGGACAGTGTTACCATCCGTACTGCGCCAACGTGAAGGTGACCAAAGTAATATTGCAAAAAGGCTGGCGTTGCCTCGACTGCACGGTTTGCGAAGGTTGCGGCGAACGCAACGACGAGGGCCGACTGATTCTTTGCGACGATTGTGATATCAGCTATCACATATACTGCATCGATCCGCCACTGGAACACGTGCCGCAGGGCACGTGGAAGTGCAAATGGTGCGCCCAATGCCAGACATGCGGCTCCGACCAGCCAGGCGTAAACAGCGTTTGGCAGAAGAACTACACGCAGTGTGGCCCGTGTGCCTCGCACATTCACTGCGCCGTGTGTACCGAGCCATATAACGAGGGCGACCTGATCATTCAGTGCGCGAATTGTGCGCGATGGTTGCACTGCCAGTGCGACTCGATCAAGAGTGAAACCGATGCCGAAAAGTGCGCCGAGGATGGCTACAATTGCCTACTGTGTCGGCCCCGTGAGTTACCGCCCCCACACATCCTGAGCAGTCAGGTTAAAGCGCTGCCGTGCAAGTATCCGACGCCAGCGCGCTCACCGCCTCCGCCGGTCATCCAAAGCCCCGAGATAGAGAAGCCAGCGTCTCAACAGTACCTGGTCGAGGGTGTCTCCTTGTCAGAGGCAGGCATGAATCACATCAAGTCGCTAATGTCCGAGAACCAGATAACTCGGAAAAAGAGGCGCAAGTTCGCGCCTGTCGTCGACAAGGACGCCGACATCATGGCGACTATTGAGTCGGTGGTGGCCGGGGGCAGCCTCGAGGAGGCCGGCGGCGGCGCGCCCGCGGACGGCAAACTCGACGAGCCCGCCCAGGTGTACAAAGAGGGTATGGTCTGGCCACCCGAGCAGCCGGCGCCCGATGGCTTCAGCATCTACACGACCGAGAGCGGCGTGACAGTATTGCGGCGCAAGCGCCAGCGCAACCTACAAAAACTCGGGATCGGCGGCTTCGTCGTTCGGTTGCGTGGCACGCGCAAGGACAAAGACGACGAGCCAGAGGCTCCGGGAATCAGCGACAGCTTACTGGACGAGAAACCAAGGCGCAAACCCGTGCGCCGGAAACCAAAGACGAAGCTCGCCGAGTGCTTCCCCATCTACATGCAGGAGGCCTTTTTTGGCCGGGACCTCATGGATACGACCAAAGATAAGGATCTGGACGGGAGCAGTAGTGATTCCGAAGCTGAGCGTACTGCACCGGCCAACGCCAACACGATACAATTGTCTTGCGACGAGCTCAAGGCCATGGAGCAGGTCAAAGCTAAAAGAGAAGAACAGCCGCAGACTGGCACTCCTGCAGTCTCCGGTGGAGGCATGGATGTTAATTCAACCGAAGTGCGAATCAAGCAAGAGGAAGCCGTGAAGGAGGAAGTCAGTGATACGGAACCTCTTGACGACATCCTTCCCATGTCAAGTGATCTGATCGACAGTGAACTTGTCAATACTATTATGAGTGAACAAGACGAGGATCTCGCAAAAGCTACCGAGGCTTGGGACGAACTAGATCAGGCTCCGGAGTCTACCAAGGAAGAGCTGCGCGATATTCTAAGTCCACACTTTAACATCGAGTCCATGGTCCGAGAGACAGGTACTTCAATAAACCGTGCTACATTAAATTTTAAACTTTCAATTTTTTACTCAATTTTAATGAATAATTGTTTATTATTTTTTAGAACTACCCAACATGGCTGGCCAAGATGTGGAAGAAATATTCAACAAAGTTCTCACAGACGAGTCTCAGGAGTCTCGAGAATCGTGCGGATATCCTGTGCAAGCTCAAACCCCACAAACGCCGTCTTCCTCTACTCCCTTGGTATCTCCATCTCCTCACACAGGTTTGTATTCACTTATTACTTTATTAACTTATGTATACTCTATCAGCAATTAGAATCAATTATTTACTTTTACAAAATATTTCAGCAAATATTCAACCAGCTAATTTGCCACTGGGAAGGCCGCAAGTACCATCTAATCTGCCGTCTGTTGGTCAGTCGAATCTTAATTCTCCAATGAGTTTTCCACCGCCATCGCCCTACCATTCGGAATATAGCAAGTAAGTAACAAGGAGGAAAATTTTTTTTTCAACATATTGTTCTGCTTCAAAATTTTGTAATATAATGTTTTCTTCTTTTTTTTTCTTTTTTTTATTACAGTAGCCCTCAGTTCAGCCCAGCTTTTTCAGAACCACCCAGTCCTTGGGTTACACAAGAAGACGAAAGTAACGTTCCAGCCGCTAGTCCAGTAACTGTCCCCTATAACCAAAGAACTAGCATAAAATGGGAAGCTGATGAACTGTTGGGCTCTCAAGCAACAACGGCTTCAGTGTTATATTGTAACATGCATCATCCGGAATTAAAAATTGATTATCCACGTAATTTTTACGATACTTGAACTTTTAATCGTGTAAAACAACTAGATTTGACAAAATTTTCCCTTTATTATAGATTGGCCAGATCGTTATAAGCAAATCATGAAAAAGTGGCGTACACTGTCAGCGGAGACAAAGACACACTTTGTAAACCAGGCCCGTGAAAATAGAACTGCAGTCCGCATGAAGAAGACACAACAGGTAACGCTGTCTTATTTTCTCGTTCAATCACTTTTCTAAATGTTTATTCAATGTCTCTACTCAAAAAAAAAAAAAATTTGGTGACATTATTTTTCTACTCCATGAAATGCAGTCATATTCATTATCGAGGGTGTCTTGTTGCTAACAAACAAACTAACAAATTGTCAGACGCTTAATATGTTTTTAAGTATAGCCCTGATAGGAAGGCTGGTGATTTCGTGTTAAAATTATTATCATGAGAAAACGAAATTTTTGTTAAACACTGCTGATTTTCACCATTGTTTGAGAATGACATAAATCACGACGCTGTTACCCTATATGTTTAACATAACTAATACTTACAATCTGTTTAAAAATTTTCACACAATCGTATTTGCCATTACACTAACGCAAACACCAGCCGATAGATTAAAAAAAGAGAGACAAAAATCCCTTCATTTCATACATACAATGCGTGACTTGCTACACAGTAAAAGTACAGACCCTTTTTTATTGTAAAAACAAAGTGGTACTTTATGAGCCCACGATTACTCGTGACGCATAGTATCCCGTTGGATAGATCACTTTTGCGAAATCATAGCTCTGGCGCACTTACGAGAGAAAAAAAAAAAAAAAAAAAAAAAAAATCGATGGGATATGTGAAGCCGTTGGTGGCCGTTGACTCCAACAGATACCGAAGGAGCTAGCAGGTGCAAAACCAGCTGCAGCGGCAGCAACTTTGGCAGTCGGGACGTCTGCTCGTATCCTGACGAAAGCACCAGTAGTTGTGATGGCAACAAGCCAAAAACCTGCTGCCAACTTGCTGGTAGATCAGCAACAACAACAACAACAACAATCCGGCAAAGGCAAACAGCAACAGCAACAACAACAACAACCAGATAGTAAAACTGGAGAGTTGGGCTCAAACGCGGCACAGGTCGTAGCCACGGCAGTGATAGCAGCGGCAGCTCAGACGGCAGCAGCAGCGGCGGCGGCGGCGGCAGCTGCAACAGTCTCCCCGATCCAGTCAAGCCAGCCTGAGGTGTGTGCGGTGCAGGGAGGCCTGGCGCAGCGGCGGCTAACATCTCGTTCTCCAAACTTGTCCCCCATTTCCACGCCACCTTCTTGCTCACCCCGACCCCCTTTGACCCTCACCAGTAATATCCACAACCATCATAATACTGCTTCTCTTTCAACTTCATCGTCGTCCTCGTCGTCGTCGTCGTCGTCTTCGTCGTCGTCGTCATCGTCGTCGTCTTCTTCATCATCTTTTTCTTCCTCTTCTTCTTGCTCCTCTTCCTCATCTTCATCCTCTTCTTGCTACGAGGCAACTATAGGCGCCGGCGAGAGCCAGTGCCACCATGAGACATCCCCACCACGTCATTATTCGCAGCAGCAACCCCATCAGTCCCAAGTACAACCACCGCCACCATCATCCAGTCCGCGTACAACAATAATCACTGCCACTATTACCACAACCACAACCACCACCACCATGACACCCGCAGCACCTCAATCGACGGCAGCGGTGGCGACAACGCAAATGTCCGGTAGCGGTGGTCAGCATCAGATCTCCCCGAGCGGTGGCGGTGGCCTGGCCCAAGCCACTCGGCAATTCTCCTCGGTAGACCACCAGATTCGAGTGCTCACTCCGTCCGAAATAATGCGCACCCTCCCTTCCCTCTGCCAGGAGCACTACGATCCGCCACCCACTGCAATTATTCACACTGTACCTGTACAGTCCCCGGTTATGGTGAGCCACCTTAACTGTGCCTCTAGTGTCTTGCCTACTGATATCTTTCATTATTATTATTATCATCATTTTAATTGAATTGAATTTTTTTTTTTTATATACCATTATTATTATTATTATCTATTGTTATTGTTATCATTATAATTATGTTTTTACTCTTTATTATCNGATACGAAGTTTGATAGGTTCGTTTATTTTGTTGCTTCTCACACCATACATAATGTACAAAGTCATAAGTTGCTATAAATTTGAAATTTTTATTATTTTTATTTTTTCGTTCATGTACTCAAGTTTTATAAAGGATAGCATTGACTTTTTGAAACTTTGAATCAGAGCTACTAGTAAACAAATTTTTACACATTTCACTGTTTCTGCAGAACAAAAAGAGTTCTTTCAAGTATAAATTGTTTTTGCCTCTGATTCAAATCAATTAGAGATTCTACGTGATTTGTATTTTTTACTTAACTATATGCATTTGGAGTACTTGTATAGGTTTGCTTCAACAACGTCTAAAAATACTTTTATGAAACTTTCCGTTTCATGCATCGATGTAAGCATTTGATGAATTTTTTATTTGGAATGATCTACATGCCCATGTCTCGAATTATTTTCTAGAAATGAACACAATCCTTCTTATCTCCTCATCTCGTGGCTGTCGATTGATTCACAAACATTTTTTTTCCGATTCCTGTTCATTTTTTTTTTTTTTTTTTTTCAACCCAATATTTTCGTCATCATTTTGGCATGTGAAACATTTCCACGAAAAGTCCTTCCCCAAATAGATTTCAAAATCATCGTTCAACAGAAGCTTATTTTTCCAATTCCAATGATCAATCCTTTTCCAAAGTCAATTGATTCTAATGTAATATTTTTGTTGGTGGATATGGTTATTCTAATGTTTATTGTAGTTTTCTTATTTTTTTTTTTTTTTTTTTTTTTTTTTTCAAACAGTTGCGAAACAATTTTTACTGCTTTTTATCTTACAATCAAAATGTGTAAAGGGTGTGAGTGTGCGTAGTTATTTACCTGAACATAAAAAAAAAACACTTTAATCTTTTGTTAACTTCTTCTCAGCAGAAATCACACGCGTACATCTCTTCAATTAAATTATGTTAATCGCCATAAGTATATATTATCAGATAAATATGAACAATATACATATATTTTGCGTGTTCTCGTTTCTTAACTATATAATAGTAACAACACTTTTTCATAAAAAAAAAAATTCAGTATTTTTTAACATACACTAATACTTTAATTACAGATGTTATAACAACACTAACATGACACTATATGTGGATCTGAAAAATACTCAAAAACAGACTGTTCAATTATTCTGTAATAGACTTAAGTTACTTGCATGTACAATTGTACTCAGAGCTTCTACAAGTGAAATGAACGTATATATTTTAAGGAAAACGTTTGTTTTCTGTTTTTGGCTGGTGGCTGGTCATTACTCATTATACTTGGTGCACTAAAAAAATTTTTTTTTGTTTTATTTAGCAATAAGTTATCTTCTGCCTTCTGTAATTGTTGCGTCTTTATGTGGAACTGGCTGATTTTCTGAGAAAACCTTATAATCTTTGTTTTTGCGTTGCCATGAAGTACGAACACTGTATCTTTGAAACAATAACTTTTAACTTCTTTTTTCATCGACAAAGAAAAAAATTTTACACATAATTTTTCAATGTTTACGTATAAGATGCAGTGTTCTTATTTTGGAAAGAATCATGTGGTCTTATTCGATCGTTTTTCGACAGGATCAAGATAAGCTTGCCAGTAGAGATCGATCGAGTCGAGAAGCAGAACAGGAACGCCAATGGAAACAATTGCAAGCTTTGAGACAGCAGCAAGCGCACATACAACAACAAGGTATTCACGATCAACGCGTCCACGGTATGGGTAAGCAATACATTTAAACTTTTTTGGCAGTTACATATTAATACAATCATTGTCAATGGAGCAAAATTCAAGAAATAAATTTAAAAAATTTTTTTTTAGCACTAGTTAGAGCTCATCGTCAAATTAATGATGACGGCACTTCCTCGTTGACTAATGAAAATGCAACCGCAATGACGCCACAGCTGGTTCCCACGTCACAAGTACATTTTTTCACATTTTTAAAATTGACCATTAAGTGTATAAAATTTAAACTATAATTGTGTAAAAATTTTAGGACGGAAGCACATTGGGTCCAATGGGGCCAGGATTGCAGGCGCGACCTGGTGTCCAGGGGCAATTTGTAGCACCAGCGATGAAAATAAATCGGGGTGTTGCACCACCGAGCCCACATCCAGGCATGCCTAACCGACTAGTGAGTCAGCAGTCGCAACAACAAGCGACTCAACCGTCGGGCCAACAACAAACGACTCAAGTACCAGGGCAGGTGTCGCAGGTTGGCCGGCCGATGGGTGGGATGGCACGACCCGGTATGCCCGGAAACTTTGGCCAACAGCAGTCTCCTTCGCCCTTCTCTCCTCAAGCTCCTCAATCTCCTCATGATTTTCCACAGTCCCCGGCTTCGCAAGTACAGCCACAGCCTCCCGAGCATTTTCAGCGTTTTGAAAATTCCGAGCCGTTTGGCCAAGTTCAAGCCAGACCTGGTCCCTCCTACTCCACGTCACCTCGCAACGACGTCTTCCCGCAACATCCCGCCACTCCAAGGCCCGTCTTTAGTGCTCCTGCTGCTCGGACGCATGTTTACGCGCCATCTCGCACTCCCGAAGCATATGCCCCGCCTCAACAGCAGCAGCAACAACAACAGCAACAGCAGCAGCAACAGCAAGTACCGCCTTCGTCTCCGGCGACACCTAGTCCAGTTCCCAGTTACATGTCGCCAAGGCCCGAGCAGCGATCCGACCCTCAAACTAATGAGATCTTTGCTCAGCAGCCAGAAGTTAATAAGCAACTGAGGGATCTGCTGCAGAGGCAACAACAAATGAAACCGATAAATCAAACTTGGGGCCAAGGTATGTACGATTTAACGTTGCCGTTTGAAATTCTTAACTGGCCAAAGTTCAGCAGCTAGAATCCAAATTAAATACTATTTTGTTGCAATGTATTACTTCCAGATGGCCAACCTGTAGTTGAATCACAGCAGCAGCAATTTGATACTACAAACTTACAACTACAACAGCACCAGCAGCCGCCGTTGAACAATCCTGCCGACGGTACCTTCAGACAACCACTTCCTCCGGGTACAGCAAGGCCACGCATGCCTAACGTGCAATCCAACATTTTGATACGAAGTTCGATAGGTTCGTTTATTTTGTTGCTTCTCACACCATACATAATGTACAAAGTCATAAGTTGCAATGAAAATTGATAGGAATGCAACCGAGACACCCTGGTGTCGCAAATGTTGACACGGCAAGATTGCACGGAATAGATCCTAGGACGAGGGTACTTTTACAAAGGCCTTTGATAAACAATGCTCCTTTGCCCTTTCAAAATAATCAAATGGTTCAACAACGTATGGCTGCACCAAAAAGCCCCATTGCAGAGCATTATGAAATTCTACAACAACGTTTCTCAGGTAAAATAGTCGTTTCGCCTTTTATTTTTATATTTTTCGATTGTATATTGGCAATATAACCCATCATTTCGATCAACAGATGCTAATCAAGGACAAAATTTGGGACAACGGGTCATGCAAGCTGCTCAAAACACAATGAACCAGGGTACTCGTTTAATGAATACAGCTGGAATGACTAGACCGCCAATTTTACCGACAGTCAACGAAACTAACGTCACGTTATCGGAAACCTCCGAAATACCGGACAACGTGACGGCTGAGCTAGAAAAGCTCGAGCAAGAAGGAGCGCCCATTGCTGAAGTTGAAAGTGTTAGTGCAATATTAGGAGACTTGACGGAAGATGATGATGAACTTTTAGCTGAAATGGGAGCCAATTTTAACATTCTTGAGTATGCCGATCCCGAGTTGGCTCAACTTACTGGTGGCGAGAAAACCAATATATTCGATTTAGATTTGGAGCAGGATGAAGTCGACACAAAAGATGATAAACAAAAACAAGACACGAAAGAGGACGAAGACGAACAAAAGTCGAAAGAACTCGAGGCAGTTGTCACGGATACCAATGAAATGAGTGCAACAAATACCATGCAACCGGCATCTGGTACGTCAAATGTTCCGGTGCAAGCACAGACCATGGCCCCGAGTGTTCCTCAGGCCACACCGCCATCACAGCCGCAAGCAAACATGATGCCTCATTCACAAGCTGCTGTGGTACACCAGCAAATGCATCAGCACGTGCAGCAAGCAGCAGCCATGGGTAGACCGATGCTTCCTGGAACGAAATTGCTGTCTCCTGACGGCGCAGTTGGTGTTGTGACGTCAACTAATTCAGTGACCGTCAGCTATCCACCAACATTTCCAAATCATCCACAACGATTACCTCAGCAACAACACTTACCAGGTCAGAAATTGAGAGCTTTTGTGTAATGTACACCTGTGCGAGTATATCATTTTGTGTACGTATAATTTTACGCTTCGTTATTTATTCAGTTCAACAACAGCAACAACAACAGCAACAGCAACAACAGCAACAGCAGCAACAACAACAACAACAACAACAACAACAACGGATGGGAATGAGAGTAGCTGGTGTTCCTAATGTTGCAGGACGGGTTGCATCGGTTGGTCATATGATGGGTCAGAGAATGCCATTGGCAGCTCCTCCACCGCCGCCGCCTCCTCCTTATCCAGGACCTCCACCGCCTTATCCAGGACCGATGCAGGTACGCTTACGTGTTATACATAATTATTGCGTTATTTTCAAATGGATGGGTTGTACTATTTGACGTAATCGCTGGGTGCATCACTGCGTAGTATGCAGCGCTCTACAAATTGGTGAAATCGTGCAACACTATTTGCTAACGTTTTACGCTCACTTTTCACCAAATCAACATCTTAACAAAGAATTATTAAAGTAAGCTGAAAAAATGTATTGAAATACTATTGTCGTGTTGGTTGTGCCTCCAGCCTCATGCACCCAGCGAATTGTTCAAACTTTCAAGAAAAAGAAAAATTAACATTTTAACTGATCTAGCATATTTACATTTTTTTTGCTTGTAACAAGCTCTTTGGTAAACTGAATTATTGTATTTTCGAATGACCACATGAATTTCCAAGTGTTTTTTAATTGGTGCTGGTTTCAATTGGTAATTTTCATCAAAATTCTTTGGGAGTTTTCACTATCTTGAATGACAAAGCTTTAAAAAAGCATGTTTCAAAATTGCTTGGAAAATCGTTAAAATAGTAACAATTGCGAGCCAGCAATTGTGAATACACTTAATGAGTAAAAAAAAAAAAAAAAGAGTTGAACATTGCTGGCAAACTGGTATTTCTTTGGCCTTGGGTGAATGGTTTGGTGTTGGTGCATGTCCAGATGGGGCTATGCTCGGGTGATCGGGGTTTGCCGCCGCGGCCACCCATGCACATGGTACCTCCGGGTCCACCGACGGGCCCGATGGTTCATTCTAATGCGCCGCCGATGGTGCCCCATCCTCACCGAAGGCCCTTGCTTCTGCAGGTGAGCAAACTCTGGGCAAATTCTAAGCACTTGTATTCAGAGACAAACAGTGGCAAATCAATCATACCGATCTCCTACAAAATATATTCCGTTTTTATATTGACCTGATTTTTGTTCCATTTCGCGCACCAATTATCACGTACTAATGATAAGTCACCTTCGAATTTATAAGCTTAAAAGGACAAAAAGAAAACATCTTCGTGAGCATGTAAATAATTTAATTACTGTCATATTATTTTCATATTGTTAATCCAGCATAAATTACTTTGGTTAAAAAAACATCAATGATCGACAAGTATTGCATGCGACATGTAAAATTGCGTTTTATAGAAAAAAACGACTCCGATATATCTGTCTTCTTTCAGCCTTCGATATTTATTTAAGTTTTTTTTTTTTTTTCTCAACTTGATAAATCCCAATTTATTTTTCTCAACCGTGTAAGTTTGACTTCAATCGTCAGCAGTCGTGTTTACAGGAACAACCGCTGCTTCTGGAGGAGCTACTGGAGCAGGAGAAGCGCGAACAAGAAAAACAACAGCAGCAACAGCAACAACAAGCCGATACGACGACGCCGGCTGCCGGTCTACTAAGCGACATCGAGTTCGAACGGTTGCAGGCTGACGTGTTAGGTTCGACACCTCTGTCCTCGCCGCCTCAGCAGATGGGTCAGGTGCAGGCTGGGGGTATCAGATCCGTAGGTCCACCCAGACCAATACCAACTGTTTCTCAGATTACTGCCACGCAAAATTGGCAGCAGCCCGTGGTTGAACCTGGTAAAGTCGTCGTTCAAGCGCAGAGGCAACCACCACTACCCACCAAAACACAAACCACTACCGAACGTTGGTTTTTTTTTTATTTTTTAGCTATCGTTTCTAAATTCATGATCTTTTCTTTTTCACTTGCGATTCACATTTAATGGACTAAGGATCGTTTTGGTTACTGTTTATTGTTTATACGATACACTCTTGATCCGAAACAACATTAAACATCAATCACAATTCTTTTTTTTTATGTCTTCAACCAAAAGACAACAAATTGAAGAATTGATAAATTTTTTAAAAATTTTTTTATTTTTAGCGAGAATCCAAACGTTTAATATACCTCAATTGCCGGCGCCTTCGATGCCTCCTGACAACATTATTACCGAGCAGGATAGGCAGATGCAGTTGCAGTATGAGAACTGGATGAACCATCAGAGTCAAATTCTGGCGCAGCAGTTGAAATATTATGAAACAGAAGTTATGAAACTTCGGAAGGTTAGAAAAGTGAGTCATGGTTTTTGTGTGTGCCTGGCAAAAAAATAGTGTCTTGACTAGTAAATGTTTTTAAGTTCAATTTTTATTTAGCTTCTTTTTGTGATATTTACGTTAACAAATTCGCAATAATGCATGTTACTTTATCGTTTGGTTCTTTTTTCCAACAGTCTCTTAATAGCAAACAAAGACAATGTCGAAAGGCAGGCAACGAGCTAACCGAAAACGATGCAGCTGAACTTCACCGAATCTCGAGCGAGCAGAACATATTTCAAAAACATTTGGAAACGAGTCGTAAGCAGAGCCGTCAGCACGGTATTCTCATGCAAGAGTATCGAAACAAGCAGCAAAAGCAAGCTCAATCCCAGCCTCAAACTAGTGAACCCTGTTCCCCCCTAATGTCTCCTTCGCAGCACTCGTCACCTATGCACAGTCCGGCTGCGATGATGTCGCAGAGTCCTGGCCCGGGCAGCGTTACCGCCAATATGATTCAGCACTCGCCCGCTGCGATGGTGCAGCACAGTCCCGGCAATCCTCAGAATCCGGGCACGATGTCACCTCACAGTAATATGCAACCGTCTCCGCGAATAGGGACGCCTCACTCTCAGCCCGAAGAGAGTCCCTTCAGTCCAGGAGCAATGTCCTCGTCTGGTATGTGCGGACCCACCGTTCAAAGGATGACGTCACCTCAACATCGAACCGTCGCTGGGAGCAGGCTTACCACGAGTCCTGGTGCATTCGCTCCCGACTCCCAGCAAATACGCATGCCTCAACAGATGCACTGTTTGCCTCAGAGATTCGTGCGACCAAACATAATTCAGACGCAAGGCCAGAGGCCGCAGAGTAATATGATTTACGGACAACGCTCACCTCTTGGTAGCCCTCAGCCTGGTCAGCAGCCAATGATGACACAGCAACAGCACCAACAAATGCTCCAACGTCAGCAAATGATTCAACAGCAGCACGAAGTGGGTCTTGTTGCGCAGGACAATCAAAATCTTATAAATCAGCGTAACATACAAATGATGCAGAGACAGCAATCAATTCAGCAACAACAACAACAACAACAACAACAACAACAACAACAACAACAACAACAACAACAACAACAGCAGCAGCAACAGCAGCAGCAGCAACAACAACAAGTACAGCAGATTATGCAAAAACCGCCCACCTCGCCGATGATTGCTCAACCAGTGTCATCTCCGAGTCCGCAATTACATCAACAAATGCAACAACAGGGCTACAATCAGCCATCGACGTCACCTCACCCTCGCAGTCCTTTGCTTCAACAAACAATGAGCTCGCCGATGTTACAGCAACAGCTCAGCCAGTCGTCGCAGCCATCGAGTCCGATGAATCAACGTGTCGGCAACCATCCACCAAATTCTCCAATGATGTCACAATATCAGCCGCCAAGTCCAATGGCGAGAAATCATCCGTCTACGTCCCCGATGCTGCATCAGATGACGTCGGCGCATCATCCACCTCCTTGTCAGACACCCAACTCGCCCATGCCACGAAGTCCGATGGTAGGGGGTTCACCATCGATGCAAATGCAACAGAGGCGACAGTCGACCGGCAACAGTCCAGCCATGCCCGATCGCCCACAAAGCGTTGAAAATCCAGGAACACCGAGGACGCCGCACACTCCTCATTCGGCTTACAGCTCGCAGAACTCGAGCAATCACTCGATCAGTGATCAGCAGCAGCTCATGCAGCAACAGCAGCATGTGCCAAGTTTTCAACAGATGCAGCAAAATCCCCAGGAAGTTAACATGCAGATGGATCAAAATAATCGAGGAGGCGGCAACCCTCACAATCCAAACAATCCGATCCCTCTGCCGGTGCTATTCAAAAAATACGGTTTTTTTAGAATTGGTCTTTTTGGAGGTTCGCCAATGTGGTCCTCTAAGCCCGAATCAAGCAAAAGCAAGGCATCAGAGGGACAGCTGAGCAATTCCGAGGAAAAGCCAAACACTTCGACAGTCGTTCATCGCAAAACTGGTATCTCGCAATCAAAAATAAATTCCTTGGTTAGCGAAGATTACAATGATATCGACGACGATTCTCACACGCCTCCACAAACTCCTCCGACTAACGTCGAGACAAGAGTAGCGACTTCTTTGATCATTAATAATTCCGCTATGAATTTAGGAAGTCCTGGGGAAAAGGTCGAGTCCCTTCCTGATACGACGGATTACGACGACGACAAAACTATCATCAACACCGAAGTCACGCTGAGCTCGACCGCTCAAAAGGATAACGATGACATTCCGGTCATGGAACAATTCGGTGAATCAGAAATTGATGTCATGGAAGGTAATTTGGATGCTGAAATGCAAGAGGAATACGTACTTTTCGAATCTGACATGGTTTTGTCAGTCGACAGTAACGATTCGCTGAGTAACGCTTTGGTTAACGACAACAATGCTGGTCACGACTTTGTTCAAATCTTAGAAATCGACCATCCAGAACCACCGAACGAAGATACAACGTTTGGCGAAGAAATCGTATCGTCGCATAGCAGTAGAAACCGATTGATTGCGGTAAGCGAAACTCCTGACTCGCTCGACCAGGAGCTTAGAGTCATACAACCATCACCGGGCTTATGTTTGGACAACTCGCCATCGGATCAAGATCTACTGGCATCACTCTCGGAATCTGGTATCGTTATTTTAGATTCCGGCTCAAAATCGCCTACTAACGTGCCAAAAATGTCTTGCGATGAAGAAAGTTCTGAAGCCAATTTGTTAGACGCATCTAAAATAAAAGATGAACTTTTGAGTATGACTGATACCCCCATTGTAGTGAAAATACCTTCTGGAAGTGAAAAAATTGATATGGAAAATAAGACGGACGATGATGCCTTTAATACATTTACTTTCAAAGAAGAAGACGAGGATGATTTTTATCCGAATCGAAGAAGCTTCAAGTCGCTTTCGACTTTTCCTTCTCTGTCATCGAATGTCAAATTATCGAAAGTAAGCGAAGCGACTTCTACATCAGATAAGCTCCTTCCTAGAACCACAGTGACGTCATCATTGACAAATATAGAAAAAGAATTTTCAACTATCACAACTGAAAGTAAAAACCCAACATCTACACCGTCGAATACATGTAACATTGTAGTGGACAGTAAAGTTAGCGCTAAGCCCAGTAATAAAAGTAATACTAAAAGTATAACATCAAGCGCTCTTAAGGTTACATCACAAATTGAAGCGGTGGCGACAGAGCTGCATTGCAAGACAAAAGTTACGTCTGCCGAAGCCGGTCAACCATCCATTAGTGTATTTGAAAAAGTTTCCAGCATACCCACTACACTACCATCTCAAATTTTACAATCCAAAGTGACACTCGTTCCAAAGACAGTAGAGAACAACAAAAATGCGTCCCAGCTAAAATCCAGTGTAGAAGATGCATCGATCGTTCTGAGCACTTCGAAAATAACGGCCGCGAAATTGCAGAAGCGAAAAGTACCATTAATCAAATCGGTGGACACGTGTGATAGCGGTGCAACTGAAAATGATTCAACAAACAAGGAAACTGTAGAAGCAGTGAGTGAAAAGAAAGTAAACAAACAAATTGTAGATAATAGTTGTAGTGCCGCGACGTCGCATATCAGTAGTAGTAGTGTTGAAGATGAGAAAAAGACAGATATTTTAAATACTACGGACGAGTTAGAAAGTATGTTAGAAGCCATTCATAACCCAGATGACGATAGTGTGAATAACGGCCAAAAAAGTTCGAATAACGATAAGACCGATGTACAAACTTTGAAAAGGATATCGCCCGTAACCGACGATCTTTCTCTAGTGAATATTTTGGAAAATGATGCTGAAACGATGACTCATAATGATGTGAAACAGGATATTTGTGATAACTTACAAACGAGAGAAATAAGTGAGTCGGACAAAGAGAAAGATCAGTTTCAAAGCGATTCCACTAAAACAAACAGTTCTGGCGACACGTTGGATGGAGTTCAAATCCAACCGACATCCGCGACCGAGAGCGAGAGCAACAAGTTTTTTGTGCAGTCGCGAATTTCCGAGGGTAAAAATATGATGGACGAGTCGTCGGACGACCTTCTTGACATGTTGCAGAATATCATATCGTCGAAACCAGAAATGCAAGACGACAAGTCGCAAAAATCAAGCCTGATGTATCAGTTGGATGCCCCACTCGAATCGTTGCCACTGAACATCTTGGCGGACTTAGAGCAAGACCCCACGGAATCAAGTGAGATGAAATCAGTATTAGAATTAGGAAAGAAGAGTCTTCCCGTTGCGCGGAGCACGCCACCGTGCGTTCAGCAATCGACTGCGAGCACAGTGACAGCTAAAAAGAGCCCAGCGCAGACAACAGCCCAGGCAGCGATTGCCAGCACAGTGGCGCAGCTGCAGAGCACGAAGACGACAGTGCCGCATCTCTCGCCCCTGTCTCAGCCCACTGAAATCAAGTCCAACACCGAAAACGTCAGTGATCAGCTGAGGAGCTTGCTATCGTCTCTGCACTCGTCGCAAAGTTTCGCGAGCAACGTGCAGTCTAGCCTAGTCACTTCTGCTTTGAACAGCTCCAGTGCCATCGCTACGACTGGCGGAGCTCAGACCAGCACAGTTTCTTCCACAAGCAAGACCGAGTCAGCCAAGGAGGTAACAGGTACTGCTGCGACAACGATGCCAAGTGCAAGTTCCGGCCGAGCCGTCAGCTCGAGTGCTGTAACAACTGCGTCATCCTCATCCGGCAACGTCATGTTGAACGCTATACTCTCCAGCTCACAGCAGCCCTCCATAAATGAGTCTCACGCCAACACAGTACTTACCTCAAGCAGTGGCACCACTGTTCAGTCTTCCACGCAGCAGGGGTCCTCAAACAGACCTTTCTCGGATAATCGTTTTGTTTCATCCACACCTGCTGCTGCTGCCACCCGCACCGATGCTGTGAACGTCTCCACGAGTATACTCCAGTCTACGCTTTCCCAGGCACCGACGCTTCTTCACGCTCAGCTGACGGCTAGCTCCGTGCAAAGCAAACAACCTGCTGCCGGGAGCCTGATCGTAGATGATAAGACTACGGATGCGGATTCTTCTGGTAAATTGACTCCTGGTTTTTTTTTTTTTTTTTTTTTTTTTTTTTTTTTTTTTTTTTTTAATATTTCATTAATTAAAAAAATAAATAAGTAAAAAAACGATGAATGATAAAATATTTGTCGTGCATTGTTACATTGAAACGAAAGATAACTCGCGACATTCACGGAGAAATATGAAATTATATAATACAGTATCGTACATTTTTATAAATGGTTCATTTTTTTCTACAGTGGCCAATAAAAGCTCGCTGTTAAAGAAGGAGACCGAAGCGGTTCTATTCAAAAGTCTCATTGAGAAATCGCCGACCCCAAAAAGTGATGCAGATTCAAGCAAAGCCAGACTGGAAGACTCGCAAAACGTCTTGCTCAAGCAGCTTCTACAAAATACGGCAACTACAGCAGCAAGCTCAGGATCAAACTCGACTTTGACCTCGAGTTTCCCGAACGTTCCTTCACTAGAGGCTCAGCTTGCACGGCCAGTGTCTCCAAGGCCATCATCCTTGCTTCCACCGCTGCTACATGATATTCCTGACACAACCAAGTCTAATGTGACGGCAGCGTCGACACCCACAACTACGAAACAGCAACTGCTGAGTCGTGAGACATCATTTTTATCCAAAACGCAGAATCCACCTGCCAAAATAGACGCAGCGAAATCGACGCCCACAGTTGCCTCGCCCTTGCTGACTAATTTAACCAAGCCAATAGCTGGGATTCCGGAGAAAGTACCAATCACAGTTGCGACTCCTGTAACAACGCCTGTAGCTACCATTCAACAGCCCGTTACAGTAAAATCACCACCGCAAAAGCCAACAGTCTCCTCGTCTACGCCTGTTACATCTATCGAAAAACCAGCAGTACCGCCAGAAGTAACGGCCACGATACCGACTCAAATAAAATCTGAGGTCGAGGCGACTAAAAACAGTGCCGTGCCAACGCCCCAGCAGACTCCACTCGTGCCAACACCTGCTGCAACTCAGCAAGCTCCTGCTCCAGCTGAAAAACAGCCTCAACATCAAACACCACAACAACCGCCACAGCAGCCACAACAACCGCAATTGGTCAGCACTGCACCAAAGGACGTACAACCTACTGCCATCGAGAGCAAAGATATAACGCCGAGTCAGAGTCCCCTCCATGCTAGTACAGTAGGTCAGGTTTCAAATCCAAAGTCCGTCTCGCCGGCAATTCAAACGTCTCCAAGCATGACCGCTGCTCCTGATGCGACTGTGTCGCCTCAGCACGTTAACCCGATACAACCATCAGTGCCTCAATCGACGGCTCAGATGTTGAACCGTCAAGCTCAGCTGCCACAGGGTACAACCACTCAACACACAGTGCCTTTAATCGAAGTTAAAAAAGAAATACACGACGAGGTCCTTTCCAGCGCCGCTTCTGTACAGTTTAACGATACCAAAGACTTTTTATCTGCCAAAGAAGAACTCATCGATGGCTCCATCGACGATAAAACTGGTAGGTTTCCATTTGATTTTCGTACCTTAACAACTTTTTTCGTTAATTTAATTTTTTCTTTTTTTTTTCTTTTTTTTTTTTTTTTTTTTTTTTTTTTTTTTTTTTTTTTTTTTTTTTCGTATAGATCTCAAAAAGTTAAAGAGGCGCCAGTACCACCACAAACGGAGACAAAGTCAAGGCAAGGATGCTTCTGTAGCACCACAAAAGAAAAGACCCAGGAAGATGTCTCGCTTGGAAGAGGACTACGATACATTTATTGACAATCTTATGGTACAATTGCGACAGCTCCAGCCAATGGCAATTTTAGAACCTATTTTAGGCAAAAACTATAGCGTGTGTCCGATTTATGGATCCGGAGACCTCACAAAGTTTGGCGGTAAAGTAGAGTACAACACTCGAACTGGCGAACTCACTGGCACGTACGGAAAAGCTTGTCTCACTGGAATCTCCGATCATTACAATACACAGCCGTTCGGCGAATTAGAACCTTTACCTCCACTTCCACCAGTATCGACTCTGAGAAGTTTTTATGACCAAGAATTTCCTCCTCTTAAGTTTGATGATTGTAAGTATTTCGGCGGTTTTTTTCTTTAAAAAAAAAAATTATCGGACCGCGATGATGATTAAAATTTGTTTTCTATTAGCCGATGACAAAAAGGAAAATTCTCTAATAGGTCGAGATATCGATACTCCTGACACAATAGTGAGTTCGTCGTCTCCGGAATGTGTGATACCAGAATTTATGAATCGATTCCCGGGCTTGAAATTAATAGACGACGACTCAGACGAAGAAACTGAATGGCTAAAACGAATATCACCCGTCATCCCCATAGTTTCTCCGATTCCTATTCGTCTAAAACCTGGACACATCAAAGACGTGGCAAAACATGATAAAGAAAACGTGGGAGTAACTAGGTAAATGCGAAAAATTCATTTTTACTCGTAGATAAAATTATTTATGTAATGTAACGAATTTTTGAATTCCAGGTTCAATAAGTCATCTGCGTTGTTGACTGAAAACGGAAACGTCACTGTGACTCTAACTCTGAATAGTCAAGCTGCAGACGATATAATGGGCGTACTTAAAGACTTGGCTAACATTCTTAATATAACGCCGCCAACAGGCTATCAAATTATCGAACGTACGACAACACCGCCCAGTCAGAAATTAGGGTTATACAGGATAAAGGGAAAAGACGGAAAAGAAGGGGTACCAATCGACATTCAGAGTATATTAAATGGGGCAGCCAAATTTTGCCGTCACTGTGACGTTGTGATACTTAATAGTTTGATTCGTAAAAAAGTATCTGAATTGCCGTTTTTAAGTAAAGAGGAAGCTGAGCCAGGCGACGAGCTATACTTTTGCTCAGCAGCTTGTTACATGCAGTTTGCACTGATGCACAGGGCCCCAAGTTATACCATTGACAAAGTAAATCCTTGCTTTATATACTAATTTAATAACGTTTGATTTTTTTTTTTTTTTTTTTTTTTTTTTTTTTTTTTTATTTTATGTACAAGTATTTCCACTACAAGGCTGCATTTCTTTGAGAATCGATATTTAAAAAAATTGGCATTTGTAGCGCAATAATAATCATAATAATATAAATCAAACATGTAAAATGACAAGCAAATGTCGAAGGCTTAAATAACGCACGTAACATCGACAATGTAAACAACTTATAAATTTCAAAAAAGATAACTAATACAAACGTAGAAATGCGAAATGCGAAAACAGGGCAATTATGAAAGTCTTTTTGTGTAAAGCCGCTGATTTCGTTTTTTTGTTTTGTGTGGGTGTGTTTTTTTCTACAGACTAGTCGTTTATACTCTTTTAGGCCCATCAATCATCAAGCGAGTTCAACATTTCATTCTTAAAAACTAATTCATAAATCACATTGATTTGATTAATTTTTGAGCCTATAAGAGAAGTATTTATAATGATTAAAATTTACAAAAACATAGTATTGACTATAAATATTTGTGGTATACAAATAATACATACAAATAACTGTAAAAATAATCATNATTGTTAAAAACTTGCTTTTTAGGCTGCTGCGATCGTTGATCATTTGTGTCAAAAGTCAGATTCTAAATATTTTGAGGATGAATTGAGAAAAGTGCAAGAAAAGTCAAAGAATTTAATAAAACAATCTGCTGAAAGAGTCGATCTTATGGACGTTGAAATGGACGTCGACAATAGAATGAAAAACGAAAAAGATGATCAAGAATCGCAGCACAGTAGGGACAGTTTCACGGATGAAAGACGATCGAGGAAGCATCCAGCTGAAGAAGCGATGGATATTGCTGAACCACCATCCAAAGTTTGGAAAGGTCTTCGATACAAGTCTTGGTCCACTGGCTCGATGCACCCAACTACAAAATACAAGAAACCAACCGATCGAGAAATGACAGAGGTATGGCGCAATCAACAAATGTAACATTTTCCAAGATTATAATTTACAATGACTTTAACTAATGCGACTTTTCATTGTTTTAGACACTTTTCCGAACGGGTGTTACTGTTACTTTGCCATCAAATGCAGATGACACTCGCCGCTGCATTTTTTGTCAAAACATTGGGGACGGCGCTGCAGACGGCACGGCACGACTTCTTAATTTCGATGTCAATAAATGGGTACATTTAAATTGCGCCCTTTGGTCGGAAGATGTGTACGAAACGGTCAATGGCGCTCTCATGAATTTGGACGTAGCCCTAAATTCCGCAAAAAATACAACGTGTATACTTTGTCATCAAACCGGCGCTACCGTCAAGTGTTTTAAAATACGTTGCAACAGCCATTATCATCTTGGTTGCGCAGTGAGAGATGGCTGCATATTCTTTAAAAATAAGGTATCGAAAAGTTGTTAAAAATATATTTCTATGATTTATGGTGAATTGAATATTTATTGGTCAAAAATATTATTTGCAGAGCACATACTGTTCGCAACACGTTCCCAAAAACGAAAAAGATAACGAACTCACAACACTCTCCGTCTACCGTCGAGTTTACATTAATCGCGATGAGAACAAGCAAGTGGCAGCTGTAATGCACCACTCGGATCACACAAATCTCCTCCGCGTGGGCAGCCTCATATTTTTGAGCGTCGGTCATTTACTGCCCCATCAACTGGCAAACTTCCACACCTCCAACCACATTTATCCAGTGGGCTACAAAATTGTCCGATTCTACTGGAGTATGAGGCGCCTTAACAAACGCTGCCGTTATGTCTGTTCCATTCACGACGTATCAGGACGACCCGAGTTTCGCGTCCTCGTCCAAGAGCCAGCGCAAGAGGACGTGGAACTGCGCGATGCATCGCCGCGAGCTGTGTGGAATCGAATTCTCGAGCCATTGGCGAAGATGCGCAAAGACAACAAGACCGTGCAACTTTTTCCCCGTTATGTAACCGGTGAAGATCTATTCGGATTGACCGAACCAGCGGTCGTGCGGGTACTCGAGAGTCTGCCCGGCATCGAGACCTTGACCGACTACAAGTTCAAGTACGGTCGTAACCCCTTGCTCGAGCTTCCACTTGCCATCAATCCAAGCGGCTGCGCGAGAACAGAGGCTCGTCTTAGAAGCCAGCTGCCTTGGAAGCGTCCGCACACGCAGAGAACCGCCGCGACGTCGCGGACTAATTACACACCAACGGCGTCCAACAACCCGAGCGAGCCCAGCTATTCCAAGCCGTTTGTACACTCCAAGAGTCAGCAGTACAAAAAAATGAAACAAGACTGGCGCAATAATGTTTATCTAGCTAGGTCGAAGATTCAGGGCCTTGGTCTTTATGCAGCGCGTGACTTGGAGAAACATACCATGGTCATTGAATATATTGGTGAAATTATTCGTTCCGAATTGGCTGAGAAAAGGGAGAAGCAGTATGAGGCTAGGGTAAGTGTAGTGTGATTTTATAAACTGTCATGGGAAACTAAAAACTGAAAAGCAACGTTTATTTTATACGATTGTTTTTAGAATCGAGGGGTTTACATGTTTCGTTTGGATGAAAATCGTGTGGTCGACGCTACCTTATCCGGCGGTCTTGCTCGTTACATTAATCACTCATGTAATCCAAATTGTGTTGCTGAAATAGTTCAAGTTGAAGATCTCAGGATTATTATTTTTGCAAAGCGAAAAATTTTGCGTGGTGAAGAGGTAAAATTATTTTAATAAAGCTTTGAAAAAATAGTTTAAAATGATTTTTTAATTAATTTAAACGAAAATATTTTCTTTTTTTAGTTGGCATACGATTACAAATTCGATATTGAAGATGATCAGCATAAGATACCGTGCGCTTGTGGAGCGCCCAACTGCCGTAAGTGGATGAACTAAAAAGTCAAATCCACCGTTGTTATTGTTGCTACGTTATTGCATAGGTTTTACGCGAAGAAATAAATTAAAGAAAACAAATTATATAAATAAATATATATATATATATATAAATAAATGAATTTATATGAAATAGGCATTATTTAATTTGTAAAGTGCCATTACGGTTCAATTAAAACGATTTTATAGTGAAGTTGGTGCTACGCCATCACGACATTCCTCCAAAGTACGATATTAGTTTACTTTATATCTAAACGAAAGATGAATTATTTGTATATTACTATCTTGATCTTGGAAGGAAAAAATGAATTTAAAGCTCGACGTTGACTCTCGTGCGCGTAAAAATAAATGAGTCTACGGTCGTGCGTGTGTATATTAGAAAAAATTTGTATCTTTGTATGTTAAATGCAGTCGACCAACGTTGACCTTGTTGTACTATAGAAATTTATTAAGTATTATTGCATATAATATACAGCACGATAAATGTACATAAATAGAAATAAACGTTATTTTGAACCACCAGAAACAAAATAAAAGAATTATGTAAAATAATAATTACTTTAATGTAGCATTGTACACAAAAATAAATCCGTATAAGATTTAATAATAAATATGACTTATTATTTTTTATTACTCCGTTTACCCTTCTTTAGCGCTACCAATAATACATAATAATAAAACAGGAAACGATTTTGTCGATTATTTTTTTTTAATGAAGTTTATACAGAAATTTATTTACATAAAATATACACTAAATGTAAATTCCATTACACAGAAAGAGATGAATCATAAGCAGAAAAAAAACTTGAATTTGTGTAAAAAAATTGCAATGTTATTAGTAACAATCAACTTTTTTCAAATTATTAAACGTTCCATAGGATGATATTAAAAAATTCTTCTTGTGATGAATGGAAATGATATTACAAAATGATAAGGAAAAAAGTCAACGTAATGAACGTTGTTACACACAAGTCTTTTGTCCATCATTCATATGTATACTGTTTTTGTTTTAAAATACAAGAATGGATTGATAAGTACATATAAAATATAGCTACAAGTAGGTACATATAAAAAAACGATTTTCTTTTTCTTTTAAATGCAATTCTTTGGCATCGACACATGCTTGCAATAATTAACAATCAATGAATTTGCCACAAATTCACTCGTCAGCTTTGTACAAAGATATAAAGTATTACCATATACGTACAATAATTAAACATACTTAAGTACAAGCAGTCGACTATAATACACTTACGTGTCTCCTAAAGCTAACACTTTTGAGTCTTTGAACTGTTTTCCTTGTTTCTTACATTACTTTAATCTCTGCAGTCATTGTAAATTTTCACAACAATTGTATATAACATTTTCAATAGTAATATAATGATAATCTTCTCATTATATATATATATATATATAATGTATCTATTTTTTAATTTATAATTTATCTTTTAGAGTGCCCGTTGTTTCGTCACATTTCTTTAACACGAATAATAATAATAATATCATAGTTTCATGCTTATAATATACGTACGGGTGTGCACAATGTAATTGAGAATGCATAAAATTTATCTTTCTCATCCATGGTGGGTAAAATATTTAAAAAAGAGATGTTAAATAACGGTGCTTTTCACGATAAAACTCGTTAAAATTGTCGATAAATTGTAACTTTTACGTATTTACTTCGTCTTTCGAAAAAACATTTTTGTCGCATGCGATAAAGTGTGACAGATACCAGGTTGTGATAGGGATGGGAGTGCAGTCAAATCGTCTTCGCTCGTGAGGGATAACAGCTTGAACGTAGCTCAAGTCGTCGTCGGGTCAAGCCTGCTGCTGCACGTAAGAAACAACACATTACGTTTAAACGAATTTTTTCATTGTCACATCGGTCTTTTCTACTTTTTTACTTATTTTAAGTTTTTCTATTTCGTATTGCTGAAATTTTTCATCACTTTTACTATTTTTATAAGTACATTACTTAACTAGCAACTTAGCGTAAAAGATTCACTCTAAAATTGTAGTGTTTTAGGTATTAAAGTGATAAAATAATAATACAATCATTAAATATTAATAGTGAACTATTACTATTATTATTGAAGTGAAATTAACTATAAATATTAGTTTCAACTTGGAAGACATGAGCATGCTTTGTTAATGTGAAGAAGGCATGCAATTAGTAACTAAGGTAGTTATAACTCAAAAATACTACTAACAGAATTTGTCGCATATGCTTCTAATGAAGTTTAGCTTCTACATAATGTCATTACATAACAAGCGAAAATTAAGAAAAAAATAAATTGTGGGTTATTTATGCATGAACGTAAAATATTTACATATAAGTACCTGGATTAATTTAATCGTTTGATCTTTATTTCATAATATATTATCCACATATATTACAGTTTTCGTTTTTTTTTTTTTTGTTTTTTTTTTTTATTTTATGTACAAGTATTTCCACTACAAGGCTGCATTTCTTTGAGAATCGATATTTAAAAAAATTGGCATTTGTAGCGCAATAATAATCATAATAATATAAATCAAACATGTAAAATGACAAGCAAATGTCGAAGGCTTAAATAACGCACGTAACATCGACAATGTAAACAACTTATAAATTTCAAAAAAGATAACTAATACAAACGTAGAAATGCGAAATGCGAAAACAGGGCAATTATGAAAGTCTTTTTGTGTAAAGCCGCTGATTTCGTTTTTTTGTTTTGTGTGGGTGTGTTTTTTTCTACAGACTAGTCGTTTATACTCTTTTAGGCCCATCAATCATCAAGCGAGTTCAACATTTCATTCTTAAAAACTAATTCATAAATCACATTGATTTGATTAATTTTTTCGCCTATAAGAGAAGTATTTATAATGATTAAAATTTACAAAAACATAGTATTGACTATAAATATTTGTGGTATACAAATAATACATACAAATAACTGTAAAAATAATCATAACAAAAATGATGTTGAGAAGCTTAATGTACACGTATTATTGGTATATACGTAGTAACTTTATTATTGATATACTACTTTTTCGTTCGAAAAATAAAATGTTAAATTTTAATATCTAGTGTAGAGTTAATAAAATGGCTCGTAAGTTACTTCCGGCGAAAATTTATGGCAACTGGCTGTTGTAAGTTTGATTCTTATAAAAGGCTTAGTTTTTTTTATTTTTCTAATCACTTTTAAACTATTCAATTAATTAAATTTTTTACATACTTACGAATACAAATGGAAAAAATAAAACTAAAAATGCTGTAATGTAGCGAATTGCGTATAATAGATAGTAATAATTTTCTTATTCAAAGTCACTTTCTACCAAACTTAACGCAAGAATTTTAACAAATTGTGTGCCATGTTCGCAAATTTGATGAATAAAGAATTAAGAAGCAACAAACACTCGTTTACGTAACTGGATAAATTTAATTACAGTCTTTTTTTATATTATATATCATTAACTTAAGTCTTGTCAAGAAAACTTTGGTTCTCATTATCATTATTATTATTTTTTTTTTATAAAAATAGTTACGAAGAACGTAAATTAAATAAATTTTGCGTTTTCTACCATTAAAAAATGCTTCCAATGGTACATTGAATCTAAATATTTAACAATTACTACTTTTCAAGAGTGAAAAAGTTTACACAGCCTCTGTCAACTTAAACATGTTAAAGATACATAGCATTGCAAAACTTATAATCTCAATTTTTCTTAGTACTAACTCTTCCACTTATATTCGATGATATTTTAAGAAACAGTGCAATGATTCGGTCTATTTGATATCAAGTTTTGATAGATAATCAATTACTTTCTTTGGATTCCTTGCATAAGAATATCATTGAATTCAAGTATTTTGTTAATTAAATGTATGATAAAGTATCATTTATAAAAAATATTTGTTTATCATAGTAAAATAATTTAACGGAATGTATAATGAATTACATTTTACAGTAACAAAATTTCTCATTTTTCGATATCAAATACGATAAAATTACACTTTTACTTAAAATTTTAATATTTTTATCATTTAAATTTACTTTAGTAATTAAAAAATTATAGTTTATGATTGAGGTCGGACGTAAGAAGACTTACAAAGAAGATTAGGTTTGCAAAATTAAATTAAAATGTATAACACAAGCA
>NW_019379602.1:894139-926651 GCF_000648655.2 Copidosoma floridanum | reverse complement strand
TGTTCTGACCATGAAGATCCGCTTTGGTTCTCATTATCATTATTATTATTTTTTTTTTATAAAAATAGTTACGAAGAACGTAAATTAAATAAATTTTGCGTTTTCTACCATTAAAAAATGCTTCCAATGGTACATTGAATCTAAATATTTAACAATTACTACTTTTCAAGAGTGAAAAAGTTTACACAGCCTCTGTCAACTTAAACATGTTAAAGATACATAGCATTGCAAAACTTATAATCTCAATTTTTCTTAGTACTAACTCTTCCACTTATATTCGATGATATTTTAAGAAACAGTGCAATGATTCGGTCTATTTGATATCAAGTTTTGATAGATAATCAATTACTTTCTTTGGATTCCTTGCATAAGAATATCATTGAATTCAAGTATTTTGTTAATTAAATGTATGATAAAGTATCATTTATAAAAAATATTTGTTTATCATAGTAAAATAATTTAACGGAATGTATAATGAATTACATTTTACAGTAACAAAATTTCTCATTTTTCGATATCAAATATAAGATTTAATAATAAATATGACTTATTATTTTTTATTACTCCGTTTACCCTTCTTTAGCGCTACCAATAATACATAATAATAAAACAGGAAACGATTTTGTCGATTATTTTTTTTTAATGAAGTTTATACAGAAATTTATTTACATAAAATATACACTAAATGTAAATTCCATTACACAGAAAGAGATGAATCATAAGCAGAAAAAAAACTTGAATTTGTGTAAAAAAATTGCAATGTTATTAGTAACAANAAGTCACGATATTTTTGCAAACTAATTCGGATACCACCAGCTGTAAAAAATATTGCAGGGACATTAGCTGCTTTGCTATAAATTATAAAAAATTTAAAACTAAATGAAAATGTTTTTGAAACTCTCAAAAATCAAGACAACACTTACACTTGAAGAGATTGTCTAATTTCTAATAAGTCATATATATATAGGCAACGTAGAATCTACAAGATTTTCAGGTAATTTAGTTTAATCATACATTGATTTTACTTTTTAAACTTATCATTAGAAATAGTTTAATACTGACTTTCAAAAAGCGTAGTTCAAAATAAATTTCTTTATCATGTATCAAGCTTTTATACTTTCAAACATTTTGTATAGAATTTCTGTACGTAATAACCAATGTACATGATACGTGACAGTGAAGTAATGATCAAAATGTGACATTCAAAAGACTAAATGAATCGCGTATTTTGTGGAAGCCCATGGTTAAACAATCATAAATGATTTTACTTTGAATGCATAAAATCATACTAGAATACAGAAATGAAATTCTAATTGAAACTGTAGCAAACAAACGATAAGAAAACCACGTTTTTTGGACTGTGAACGATTAGTAATTTGTAAATTTGTGCCTTGTATTGTTAATTTAACAAAGAATCTGTCACAGAAAGATCAGTAATGTCATTGACATATCAAAGGAAAAGAAAAAAAAAAAAAAAGTCTTTAGTCGACGTAGAATGGCCGGATACCATGTGCTTTTGTGTAGGCAAGTGGTATCAATATTTTATTAGTCATATTAGTAATCAATGTACAATACTGAATTTATTAGTTTTAAAGCCCTGATCCAGTCACCATTTAATAACTTGACACGGTGAACTAGATGTTCAAATACGCAGTTTTAGAATCCAGATGCAGTTTTATTTTGGTTTGTTTATTCATTTCAGTTTACAGTGAAACGTACTTTTGATTCTTTGATGTAAAAATCCCGTACTATGGCAAAACCGAATATTTTCAAAAGTAATTTGGCAGTCTTCACGTTGTCGCTCAAATACGCTTAAAATACATCGTAAGTACGTGAAATTTTTACCTTAAATCATTAGAAATAGAATTGAAATGGAGGGAGAGACTACTGCTACTGGTTTATAATAATCTGCGTACATAGAAATCAACTAGAGCACGCATGCTGAAAAGACACCCATTACACGTCAACCAATGTCCCCACTGTAATCCTGACCGTTTAAGAGATTACGATTGTAAATGGCAGCCCTGTAACTATACCTATTTGTGGTTCTTTCGGGAACCGGTGGTGGCACCAGTGCTACGTCAGCGTTCACGAAAGCGCTGCTACCCTCGTCCACCTCACCGATGCAGCTCTCAGCCAAAGACGGCTCCATTTCCGTGTATGCTAATCTCGAGCGCAACAAGTACGCGTACGTTTTGTACCTTTTGAGCTGAACAAAAAAAAAAAAAAAAAACAGAAAAAGCACATTGTATATATATATACATATATATTTTTTTTTTCAATAAAATTTGGGTTACGGAGGTAGCTAATGCTAAAAACTACAGCATGTACACACCTCAAAGTGTAAATAAGCATCTTTCTCTTTGTAATTTTGTATCGCCAGAGCTTTGGCACCCCTTTCCGGTGGATGCCGTCTGTGCTCGTCCAGTTCGATCTCCAACTTGTTGACTCTATCCTCGTGATCGCGCAGCTGTTCTCTCTGAACATCGAATCGAGCAACAGCAAGAGTCACGTGTACATTAGCAAATTGTGAAAGTTTGAAGGAAAATAATAAAAAGACAACACACAGCCTTATGTACTAAGGGGCCGATAGCGAATTGCACAGCTACTCACGGGACTTAATTTTGTATGACTGCATGGAAGCAAAGGCCGCTGAAACTTTGGTTGAGAACCTACCGCGCCGGCAAGCGGCTGACTGGAGAAGCTCGCACAGACAAAGTTGATCGTGTCTATCCAAGACTGTAGCTCTTTGGAATCGCTGAACGTTTTTTTTATTTTTTATTTTTTGTTTCCCCAAAAAAAACAATTCGATTAATACACATGTAAACAGAAATACCCATATATTTATATATACATAATGGCTCGAGTGTTTACCTAGTTTGAAAGAGATACTCGGCTTGATCGGCAGTCTGTAACCTGAAGACGTGCTGCTTCTTCGTGTAGTCGGACGCTTTCGTCGCAAGCCCGTGATGAATGCGTATGGCGTTGTGAAGACTGTCGCTACGAAAGCCATGCTCGTCCTTGTGCAAATACAATACAAGTTCACGGAGGGTGCAATAATACATTTTCCATCCTCTCTTGCCAAACGGAGCTACGACAACAAGAATAGATACAATGACAGTAGATAAACATCGCAGACGGAGTATCGTATGGACGATGAGGATGTAGCAATTACTTTTTTTTCCATTGGCGTCGTAACAACACTTGCGCATGACATAGCCTTTCTTGAATTCTGTGGCGCCAGTGACGTTTGGCACGTCGAGAAATGGATTTCCGGTGGCAGATATGACTTGACCGTCGCCCTGCTGCATCGCCTGAGAAGCGACCTCGTCTCCCTCTTCGTCACTGCAATTGCAACAACAAAATGCATCATCACTCGAATTTATTTATCCAGTTTTTTTTTTTTTTTTTTTTTTCATTTTCATACTCACAGTGCCCACTCCAGTGGAAACGACTTGATGGCGTTGTAAAGCTGTTTCAACACCTCTCGGGGGAAATTTTCGCCGTCATTGAGCTCCGATAGATTCTCGATGAAATCCGCGCAAGACATCTTCCGGCCAATGTTCTGACCATGAAGATCCGTGTTGAGCAGCATTATAGCACACGTCAACGTATGTACAGCATCTACACGAGTTGGGGGGGAAAAGAAAAAGCCAAAACAATTATTCGTTGCTTTCATTCCATCAGCGGTTATTGCGGTAAAAAGCCAAACCAACCTTGGGAATTGAACGATCCCGGGTTGCAGTCGAGGTACCTCTTGGAGAAGTGAACGAGCACGCGTTCCCGCTCCTGAGTCTCGCCCGTCAACGAAAACTGCGCGAGGAACTTCCTAAGAGCCACGTCCAGCGTGTCCCGCTCGAAGTTGAAATACTTGAGATACTCTTCGGCGACCGCTCTGCTGAAGTCGTTGCTAAAGATAGAGAGAGAGAGAGAGAGGAAAAAGTAGCGAAATTAAGGTACAGCCGGACGACAAAGTGATGTAGAGGAGTCCTTACTTTTTGCTGAGATGCCTCGAGACGTCGGATTTTTTGAAACCATCGAGGGAGTAGAGCCTCTTGGCCAGCCTGACGGCCGACGGCAAGTCGACTGCCTTCGGACTGTAGTGGAAGCTGTGCAGGCTCTCGATGTCGCTCTCCTCGTCGGCCGAGTGGGGCGGCGAGGCCCCGCTCTGTTGCCTCTGCTGCTCCTCGTAACCATACTGCTCCCTCTCGTCCTCGTAATCCCTGAACTCCTTTGACACGCGGAGAGACACACCCGACAAATTACAAGACTGCGCGCAAACAACATCAACAACAACTTTGGGAGCATGTTACTTACCTGATACGAGCTCTGGAGGTGCTCGGACCCAAGGCCGTTGTTCCGCTGCTGGTGAGCCGTGGGCGAGTGTTGGGTGTCCGAGCCCGCGCTCCCGGGCCTTCGCTTCGGTTGTCGCGGACTCGCGTGCCTCGACTCCTTCTCCTGGCCCGGGCCCTTCACCTGTATCACTATCCTGTGCTGCTCGTCCTGCTGCTGCTGCTGCTGCTGCTTGTAACGCTGGGGTGGCTCGCTCGCCAGGATAGTCGAGTCGCTGTCGCTTGGGTCGCTGACCATCATGATGTCCCGGGCGCTCAGTATGTCCATCGTCTCCTCGTCGTTGTAATCGGGACTGGACATGTTGCTTATCACCTCGGATTGACTGAAATCGCCGTTGGTGGGGAAGAAACCGACCGGTTGTTGCTGCTGCTGGGGGTGCAGCTGGTGGTGCGGGTGGTGCGACAACTGTTGCTGCTGAAGGTGGCTGGCGGTCGGGGTCTGGCTCGGGGGCGGAGCCTGGGGGAACCTACGGGAGCCAGAGTTGGAGGACATGACGGAAGACGAGACCGAGGTCGGGGAGGCTGGCGAGAGGGAGCGCTGGGGACTCGTGGCCTCGGTCGAGGAGCTCGAGGAGTGGCTGCTGGACGTGGACGACGAGGACGACGCCGAGGAGGAGGAGGAGCCGGCGTCGGAGTAGTGGGCCGAGGAGTTGCAGGGTACCGATGCCCCGCTGACCGGGGCGTTGTACGTCCAGACGATGCGGTCGCTCGTTGGCGCTTGGGTGCCAGCCTCGCCCCTTGTGTCCAGCAGGGTGTTGAGGGACGAGGTGACGTCGTCGTCCATGTCGGCGTCGACGCCGGACATGGACGGGTCCTTTTGGAGCTGCAGCTGGTCCTCGGACCTCGAGGTGCGCACGAAGCCCGAGGTAGCGTAACCAGTTGTGACCGCTGCTGCTGCTGCCGATGACGACGACGACGACGAGGATACCCCTGTGGATCCGGTGGCTTGATTGCAGCTGCCGCTCGGGTCGGCTTGGAAACCCCCGGAGGCAATGTCACGTTTGTTGGTGCCCACGGGCGAGCTGTTGGCAGAGCTCGAGTTGCCACCACCGCCGCTGGGACGCCTTTGGCCGAGCGTTTCGTTCGGGCTCGTGGGTACCGAGTTATGGTATTGGTGGTGATGGTGGTTGTGGTGGTGGTTATTGTTATTTTGGTGGTTATGGTGGTGGTGGTGGTGGTGGTGGGTAGTCTGGTGGTGATTGTTGTACCTCAACGAGTCCGTCTTTATCTGCTGGTTCTGTTGTTGCTGACGTTGGTGATGGTGGTGGTGGTGATGTTGCTGCTTGTTAGGCAGAAAACCGGCGTTCTGGGGGGTGCGCGACAGGTTGAGCATCAGGTCGCCCGTCATCATATACGCCTCGAATCTGTTTCGCGAGAATCACGAAATTTCCCCACTTGTGTTATTACTATCATCATTAATTTAAAAAATTTTTTTATTATTATCTTCGTGGTGCAAGCTATGGTCATTGGTAACTGATGTTCCATGCCACAATACTCTAGAGCTGAGCTCTGATGGAAGCGAAATCGGCTTGCATTTGTACGTGCACCCTCGTGATGGATATTTTATTTATCTTACGTGGGTGTGAAGAAGAAAAAAAAAAACATTCGCTTCTAGCAGAGCTTATGTATTATTTCGGACAGCACGAGAGTAAGTGAATTGGTTTGGTTTGATCTAAGCACTATACATATCGTTGTTGTTAGTATACAATATGTATTATTATTTAACATTGAAAACGACGTAGCTACTTTAATCTGATATCTACTATTGCAAGTATAAACATTACGGCTACGTTTGTATAAAAAAAAAAAAATGGAAAAAAAAATCCACATAGGTCTGGTGTACGTATAAAGGGGTAGTTAACAGCAAAAAGTATAGAATATAGTTGTGAAGAAAAAACAAAAATAAATTTGAAAAACAATTACATGAACATTTCAATGGTCCATTAAAAACATTAAATTCTAGAAAACTTTATATACGCCCTACTTTCTCTACGTTGCTACAATTTAATTGCATTATATGTATGTATATATCTACTATAAATCGAACAACTTTTAATGCATAATTTATATTATTCNTGTTGTTGTTGTACCCACAATCGTACACGTATAGGTATAATATGCTACTCGTTTGTGCAAAACCCAAGTGAGGAGGGTCTGCTTCGTTCGCGCTAAACCCACTAGATATTTCCTTTTTGCTCTTTGCTCTTATACATTTTTTTTTTTTTTTTTTTTTTTTCAACAAACAACCACCGAGTGATTTATATATCTACTATAAATCGAACAACTTTTAATGCATAATTTATATTATTCTCTATCAATACTTTTTTTTATACGTAATTTTTTCCAAAACAATTATGTATCAATGCATGTGTTTCAGCCTTTCAACAAAGAACAGAGAACAAGTCACATAAGAGTTAAGCAAAAATTATAACTATCATTGAGCATCAATGTCTACATGAAATGATAAAAAAAATAGAAATTGGTAGATAAATTTATTTTTGGCAATATATACATTAAAATGTAATAATTCAACGTTCTAGACAAAATATCTGTCCGTTTCAATAAAAAAAAAAAAAAATATTGATTCGAAAAATAAAAATGAATTGAAACTGGTACATTACAATGTGTTTTCCTCTGAAATTCCTCGTGAAATTCGAGTGAGTATGTTGAAATTTGTTAAATATTAAAAAGTACATTCTTTGTCTAGGTCGTCGAATAATTTTATTATTACACTGAAACAAATATAAGTTAAAAATATCAAAAGTTATTTTAAAAACCTTTGACGCTAGGAAAAATCAGTCCCTTTAAGAAATTCAAAAATAAATTGTTTTTTAGGCAATTAAACGTTTTGTTTAAAAATGACATGTTCCTAAAACAAAGCTAGGAACTTGTTGAAGTGCACCATCGTACATACACATAACTGTCTAATTTTTAGAAAAGAAACTAAATACGATGATTAATCAACAGTTGTTTTTTTTAAATTTTGGTAAAATTAGTGGCAACACTAATTATTCTTCATTTGAAATAAACACCCCGAGAAAAAAAAAGGTAATAATTTTTGAAAATAAAACTTGTAGAATACTTTTCTTATCATCAATAACGTAATATGTAACAAAAGCAAGTACGGATGTAAGTTGATTATTTTTATACAATACAGTATACACACACGTGGATAAATAAATATGTTACCACCATGAAATTTCTAAGATAAGAGAGATGTCGACCTATTATTGCAGGGTCACACACGATATCTTTGAAAAACAAATAAGACGCTTTAAGTATACGACAAAAATGAAATATCGGATCGTTTAGGGCTAAAATTTTTATAGTAAATTTAATCATACAACGTAATAGTTACAACCTACAAATCATAAACCTATAAATAAGATTGAAAAAAAAAAAAAAAAAAAAAAAAGAAAAACTACCTCGTAACTTCACCCTCGACACACACACTCGTATACAAGCGGATAAAAAGTTTCACCAGCACCAGCACGTGAAATCTCGACCTATACGTACAATATGAATTCCGCTGCTTGATCCAATTGTTCCAAATTGCAATTTTGTTTTGCGCACTCGCAGACACAAACAAGTTTTGAAAAAAAAAAAAAAAAAAAAAACGAGGTCACGAATAAACTCTTGGTGTTCTGTCGTACCAAGCAAATAACTTAGGGTTGTAAACACGATTGTAAACATAATAGATGTGCAGATGTCGGTGTGACCGTAAGTAAGAAAGACGCAAAGGTGAAGGAGAAAAGACAGTGAACATACCTGGGCGGGTTCTTCTGCCTGGAGAACTTGTCGGAGCCAAGGGGCTCCCACTGCACCCGGTCCTCCTCGTGGAAGTTGTCCGGCTGCTGTTGGGCAGGTATGAGCGCCTCGAGGTCCGACGATCCCGAGCCGTCGCTGCACGAGCCATTGCTACGCGACGAGCTGTGGCAGTTAGCCGCGCCCTGACCCGGCGCCACAGGACTGGCCACGAGCTCGGGCGAGCCCGAGGAGGCGCGCCCGCTCTCCACCGACTCCTCGCCCATCGCGTCGCTCTGGGGCAGCAGGTTTCGCACGCGAGCCTTTATCGCCGGATCTGCACACGCGAGTCACTTTCTTTTTTTTTTTTTTTTCTATTGTTTTTTAAGATGATATGCCTATGTGTATTAGTATTGTGGATATCTGCGGTCAAACGAAGTCATTTTTACTCCCGAAACCCGTGCATCACGTGTAACACACACAAAACCGATCCGCCACGGAGGCTCCAAGGAAATTCAATCCTGTTTTTTTTTTTTATAGTATACGTGTTCATTTATATGATAAAATATATATACTTTGAGACGTATCGGGTTACAATACGTCGACACAACTGCCCGCATGGGCGCCGAGATATTTATACACATACGAGATAATAATGATGCTGATGGCTCGACGGAGGAGGAGAACGAGCATATAATGAGGGGGGCCGCGCGTCGCACCAAGTGCTCGATAAATACTTGGGTTGCGTAACTCAGAGAGAGAGAGCGATGACATTGGCTATCGTCGCTTCTCCGCTACATATATATACGTGTACTCGTGATGCTGATTGATGCAAACCGCTGCATGTGGTACGCGGCGCATAGGTATACCGTTGTAGGAAAATGTAACGCCAACGAGCCATGCAGAGGTAACATCGTATACAAGCATGAGGACTCGGGGCTATGCTGACTCGTTTGGGGTGTTTGATTATCAATTGTTCCCTTGTATTCGATGAACGAGGCGCGAATATGAAGGATAAATGTATGCGTGATGTAGGGTGCAAAGCCGGACGACAACTTACCCTTGCGCAGCTTCAACGTGACAGTGTCCGAGGAGAGCCGGAGACATTTTAAAACTGCAACAGAAGCGAAGCAGAGGTACTTGAGGTTTTTAAACGGGTCTTTTCACAGTGGGTAAGTATATAATATGCATGGCCATATAGGTATATAGTTCCGAAACCGGTGCTGTTGTTGTTGTACCCACAATCGTACACGTATAGGTATAATATGCTACTCGTTTGTGCAAAACCCAAGTGAGGAGGGTCTGCTTCGTTCGCGCTAAACCCACTAGATATTTCCTTTTTGCTCTTTGCTCTTATACATTTTTTTTTTTTTTTTTTTTTTGTTCAACAAACAACCGAGTGATTAGTAGTCAAGTACAGGTATCGCAAAGCCAAGGATGGACGGTACAAATGCCCGGGAGTGCGAGCGTTTTACAGGGCATGGAGACGACGGTTGATTTTTTTTTTTTTTTTTAATCCTCCGATGACGATAACAAAGTTATATATACGATAAGACACCGCTTACAGGACCATTCAATCTACGGATTCATCGCCACATCGACATTGATGGAGGAAAAAAAAAAAAAAAATATCGATGCTCTTTAATTGAATTTCCAGCGAGGCGAGCAATTTCAACTGGGGCGGAGGAGGCCGGGGCTATGTACGTAAGCAACACTCGAGAGGCGCGCGAAATGAAAAGTTGTACGCACAGAGCGATCCGGTCGCGTGCGAGAGAAATTTTCCGTGCGGTCAAACTTGATTCGACGCCTCAGGCTGAGAAACATGAAAATTGACGGGGGGGAAGAAGGAAAAAAAAAAAATCGTCACCGAAGGACCGGAATATCGTCCCAAGGCCTCGGGATGAAAGTTCGTCCGAGCTGAAAACGGACCACGGGCGAAGCATCGCTGCCGTGGGGTAGCTGTTCTAATGGCCGTGCAATTTTCGCATATCTTTAGTAGATTTATCATGCATCCAAAAATTACGAAAAGTGTCTTTTACCCTGCATTATTTATCGGCATAATTCACGATTTTAATATTAATAATAGTTGTGGTGTACAGCTTTTTTTTTACACGTGATTACAAAAAAAAAAAAAAAAAAAAAAAAAGAGTTGTCTATAATAACGTGTTGGCGAGGGGATACGTGACCTTTTGAATAATGAATAGTAATGAGCAAAGATGAGCGTGTAGTCGAATAGATGGTTAAAAATTATGTCACTTCTTCATCATTCAAGATATACTAGTATTATCATGCAAATACATGTAAAACTGTATGTATATATTTACGTTAAGTTCCCAAACTCACGTGCGTCCTTCGTTACAGAAACAATAAGTTTGGGTTAATCACGTATTCATTCCTTTTTTCATAGAATTAAATAAAGTTGAAGTGATTAAAAACTCAATGGCGATTGAAATTATTAAAAATTACTTTGAAAAATTTTAACCGAGCGGGTGCATCTCTTAACTAATTAAGTGTGAATTTATAATTAAAAAAAAAAAAAAAAACGAGACCTTCGAATGAAGCGCATTAAATGCAACAAAGACGCTCTTCATTTAAGATATAACTCAAAGTCAGGAGAATCTGCTAAATTTACGCTCCACGCGCTTTTGGAAGATAAGTATCCACCCTTTCTTTCGTGCAGACATAGCGCCACTGTCGCTTTTATCTTTGGTTTTTTTTTTTCATCCCTCTTTCGCTTACTCGAGAAACGTACTTGAAACAACTCAAATTGTGAGCCTTTATTTTTTTTTTCTTGCATACTTTGTCAAGTAATGATTAACTGCACCAACGAAATATAAGGAGCTCAGCCACCGAAAATTAAAAATATTACTCGCTCGTTTGTGATAAGTTTTTACATCAAGGTATTTTAGTATTTTTTTTTTTTTTAAATAGAATATTAAGTTGATTACCTTCTTTAGTACTGAACCGATTGACGTCGACTTCGTTCACCCTCAGTAAAACGTCGCCAGCCTCGACCTGTGAATCAAATTATTTTCAAAGATTAAAATAAACCAAATTACATCTAAAACACGTGTCTTGTGTCATTTGTAATTAAGATAGTTATAATGATTATAATTATTAATATTACGTATGTGATGAAAGCGAAAGAAAATATAAGAGTCTTAAATAAATAATGGAGTTTCGTAAAATTTAATCAAAAGACACCCTCCATAGTTAACTTGTTTGATATGGTCGTGCGTAAAAGCAGAGAGCAGATATAATATTCAACTATACTAATTTATACAATCATCATGTAAATATTTGGGTACCTTTCGCCATTTAAAATTAATGTTATTCAAACACATTTATCAACTGGTAAATTCTCTTCTGTATCGTGATCTAATGTTTTTTATTCTGTAAAAAAAAAAAAAAAAAGAAAATAAAAATAAATTCAGCTATATACACTATCGGTCGCATAATATTGTATGTTATGTGTATAAAATGAAAATACCGCGAGCTTTTTATGACATATACTGCTTAGACTGGCGCTCGAGCGTTTTTTTTATCTCGCTACACTTCCTACGACTACCTCTTTTTTTTTTTTTTTTCTTTCATACCTAATGCACGCGCGTGCGTTTTTCAAAAGATAAGGTAGTCACATATATATATATGTAAAGCTCCAGATGGCTGCCAAAGCTGCATTCCTGCATGTGAATGTATTGCATATGTAATGTATACAGTGTCGGTTACGTGAGCGCGCTACAGTGGCATTATATATAATAGTCGGACATGTGCGTGTGCGTATATATATATACGCGTATAATGAGAACAAGTGCGATATACGTACGATCAAAATAGAGGTGAGCGACAACACGTGTGCGCCTGATTGAAGGGGTTAGTACGGTATACGGTCCAATTCAAAAGTTACAATTTTGTTTTTTTGATTAACCATGTGAATTATCATCCTATTATAATATTAACTATATACTAGATCGGTAGACCTAAAAATTGGACCCATAGTGATACTTTTATTTTTTTAAACTGCGTCAAAGTAATGATTGGAAATGTGTATACGGTGTGGGTCCGACACTCCTAATGTAATAGACAAAGGGTTTTTTTGACAACCTGTAATTGCTTATTGTATGTGGGTATTAACTTTTCAATATCTAACTCAGCAGTATTAGTTAAATAACTTATATTATCATGCATATGTAATGTCTGAACTTTCGTGAGTGGATGTAAAAAAAAAACGTGTTTTTTTTTTGTTTTAACAATAAAATTGTATAACACTACAGCTGCGCAAGTTTTTTTGCTTTTGTCAAAATGTTTCTATCCGTTTTTCTCTGTACGAGTAATGCATTCAAAAGTTACGTGGCCTAGTATACGCTCAGCTTTTGCATCAATTTAATTGTACTTGTGTATGTATACCAATACACGACTCGTATTTCAATACTCACACACACGTAGCATCGATTGTATACGCACAGAGTGCACAAACACTATAAAATAGTTTCGTGAGACGCCAATTGTGCGACATTTCCACTTTTGCCTCTCAATAATTGATAAAAAATACCAACTGTGTATTTTTTTGTTACTTGTTGTACATCGCTATGGACAAAATCTGTACATGTTTATAAAAACAGGCAAGATTAACGGGGGAAAGACGGATAACAACAATTCACTCGATCGACTTTCTTTGCACGCGCCGTAAACGGGAAAATAATCAAAGAAAACAGCAGCTCTGCAAATAGAGCAGAAACAAGTATCTCATAAAAAAGTGGAGTAGAATTCAAGCAATGCCTTCGGAGAAAAAAAAGCGCTTGCCGACGCGATCTTTCTCTCGACGCGGCTCCTCCGTGCAGTTATATATATATATATACACACACACAACGACGAAAGCCGCTGCATATAGTCCTTTTCTTAACGTTACCTCGTTCGCCAAGGGCACGTACTCGACGTAATCGAAAGCGCCCTCGTCGTTGCCGTAAGCGCGCCGGTGTCTCTCGACGCACTCCCGACCGACGGGGCATAGGCATCCGCAGCAGCAATCGAACCACCGCCCGAACACCCCCATCTCCTTAAGCAACGACAACTTTGATAATTCCACCCTCGAACCCTCGCGAGTACCTTGCTTAGACTGAGGGATATTTCATCTCTTGTGGCGCACCAGCGCTCTTTCTCTCTATCTCTTGGTCGGGTCGACCACTGCCTCTGCCAATTTTCGTTATTTTTAAACAAACGCGACATTGACTTTGTTGTGCCGAGATGATGAACCAGCTACACTACCATTGATAATGCGTTACACACATCCAACGGATGCGATATATTGGATTCTCCTCTAAACTCTTTCCACTCCCTTGAAACGTACAGGTATATATATGTATTCGTAGCAACAACATATACAGTATACGTGTATTTTTAGAGCCGGCGCCTATACCCTACGCTATATACGTCTATTTTAATTTTGCCTCTTCTTCTTTTTCTCGGCGGTACTCGTCTCTCGCGTCGTCTAGCCGATCTAGTCTCGGACACGCTAGTGATGACAGCACAGCTGCTGGTCCACCGTTGAGATGCTGCGGTATGGAAGATACTTTTCATGCCACGCGGGGCTTCTTGAACGACGACTGCTGAGAGATCACTTATTCGTGCTATGCTATTTACGTTATGTACGCACATCAACAGTTGAGATTAAGTGTTTTTTCGTCAGCAACGTTTGTACCATTGACAAAATATATCCGTATGTCTCGTGAGACGACAATTGATACATTACCTTGCGTCTGGAATGTAATAATCCGGTGGTGAATATAATATTTGCCAATTTAACAGAGCACGATGTAATTGGAAACAAAAAAAAATAGTGGTGTTTTACTGTATGCAAAACTTAAAAATTTATGAGTAATCAAGTATAAGGCTACGCTCAACTGGTTAGGTCGACACCAACAATAGCAACGCCCAACATTTAATTATGTACATGGCAATACCATGCGCCGCGCTCTTATGAATAACGTGTAAATGGCACTTGTAGCACACGATGCGACACAATTGTATGAATGAACAGACAATGTATTAGGGGGACTATTGCGTGTAGACGAGTACCCTGATGTATAACTGTTTGCACACACACATATATATATATGAAATGTACGAGTATACACGTGCCAGACAGGCAGGGCATGTGATATTATGCTCTTTCTTTATCCATCTTTCCAATTCTCCATACATATAATGTATATGACTCCATGTAGCGTGCGTGCATGCATCCGAGTAATAAAAAGCAGTCGGTGATAAAAGTGGTAAGTACATCACGCGCTCGCTGCACTTGGCCGTCGATTCTATGTTGAATATCGATTGTCGCGATATGCCACGCGTGGATACACGTATTATTTCCGCGGTGACAAAAAAAAAAAAAAAATCTGGAAAGGTTAAGGCTTGCTCCTTGTCACTTGGGGAGTTAATCATCATACATCAGTCTCGTAAACATTCGTAAACAAAGGGACAAAAATTGCCGGTAACATCTGTATATGTTATTTGCGCGCGGTGCAAATCAATCGTTTACACTATCGTTACATTGTAGGATCCTTGCTCATCCGCATATAATGACATTCTGGATTCTGATTGTAAGTGCAGCACAGCTCCTCCAGTCGGCCGTACAACAGCCAAAAGAGCGAGGTCAAACAAAAGTGCGTGCTTGCGTGCATGTGTATATTGTACAGTGTTACAATATGCAAACACGCATGGAATTGGCAAAGAATGACGCAGGTGGTCGGTAAGGGAAAAAAAAAAAAAAAAAAAAATGACGCGTGCTAAAAGCAACCAGACACCAGGACAGACCAGCTTTTGCGTAACACACACGACACGCTATATATTATGCACGTTGTGCCAACCTACTTATATAGGTACTCTCGAACCGTAAGCGCTTACTTCCGACTGTACATACACGCACACACGCTCGAAACGTGTAATTTCATAGCTGAACAGTTTGACAATGAGGAAAAAGGGGGGAAGGTCTAGCGGTGTTTTCTCTCCAATTATCGCTCTCTTGTTGTTTACACCGTTACTCGCATACAAAGTAACGCGCCACAATCGTTTTATTAAGATAAAAAGGCGATGTCAATACAATTGTGTTGGTGTGCGTGTCTTCATTATCAACCAAAGTGAGCTAGCAAATACTTTTTTTTGTAGAGGCTTCTGGATAATATAAAGGCACGCGTATATGCTACAAAATGATAATATATGTGTTGTACGTTTTATACAGTTCTAGATTAACAAAAATTTCATTTTTCCGTGACTTAGTAATCCAGTAAATTTGTCAGATAGAGCATCAAAAAGTACCGTGCACGTATTTTTTCCTTCATCACGTGTAGCAAAAAATATAACGATGATGCAGTGAATTAAACTTTCGCGTGACCTCACACCATATATTCATTTAACATACTTTATTCTCCAACTTTTACACGCTTTGTTTAACGCTACGAAAAAAAAAAAAAAAACAAACAACAACTTGTGACCAATCATTTTTGATTACCTATTTGACGGACTTACAGCATAGTTTAGTAAAAAATAGATGGGGTGAACTTAATTTTTTGAATTCTTCTTTTACGGGTGCACGTAAGAAAAAAAAAAAAAAAAAAAAAAAGCAAACACACGAATATACTTTAAATACATTAGGCGTCAAGAAGATGAATGTTACTAAAGAAATAAACTTCGTGTGAGTGAAAAAGCTAAGAAGATGATGCTTCATATAATAGCAGATAATAGACGACAAAGTTATAGGTAGGCTTGGCTAACTCGCGAGTCTTCTTCTGCCTAAAAAACGAATTCGTCTTCTGCAAAATATACGACATGATATTGAGTCAGTACTGCAAGCGCAATAACACAAGTGAACGACTGTACCTCGAGCTCCACTCTTTCACCCCTCACTCATGGATATGACTCACCCAAGCCTGTTGAGGAGGAAAAAGTTTTTTTGCCGTTTTATTTCTGCTCGCTTCTCCCCTCGCGCACAACATTGGCTTCAATCGTAGTGTTACGTCGGCGCAACGTACTATTCGAGCCTAAGCTTTCGCTTAATAACTCGGGACTCGCACTGGGCGCGTAGGTGGTACGCGGGGCTAAAAGGTAGTTATTTTTCTTGTCTGAGTATTTGAAAGGGGGTGAGGGCGACCGTTTTGATTAAATCGACGCGGTTGTCGAGCAATAATGTGATGCACTTGTTCGCGACGCGTCTCAGATTTATCGAGGATACCTGGTGTGACGTGTCGTACCGTATCGTCTAGATTTCGCGATCTAGAGGTTACCAGTACCGTAACGAGCAAAGGTAGTTATACTCTAGAGGTTACGCAAGGGGGCAAAAATGGTTTAAGTTCGCAACCGGTCTAGGATCCACCAGTACCATCCGGAGTAAATGTGATTGTCCTAGACTTTACGTGGGGACTTATTTGTTTATTTAATCTCGTAACGTGGTATTTACCGATACCAAATTTCAAACTCTAACAAAAACAAGTCCGCGTCTGAAACCGAGAGGAAAAAAAAGAAAAGAACTTGTCACTTTGCATTTGAATTCGATTTACTTTAATTTTTTGATATACAACGTACAGCGGAATGAACCAGCGCGAGGTATCCGAGATCGAAGATTGAAAACCGCACTCATGGAGAACCGTGAGATAGCAGAGGCGGACTCTAGCTACCTAGTCAACCGTTCGAGGGTGAAAATTAAACTGTGACTGTACCTCGCTTCGCAGTAGACTGGGTTGTAGCAGAGGCGGACTCTTACTACTCAGTCTACTTTGAAGGGCTATCGTCGAGCCGAGTCGAGTCGAACTCCGAACTGCGAACTGATTTTCTTCTGGGCCTCCGGGCGTTTTTATTGCAAGAAGCGGACCTCGGTCACGCGCTGGCTCGAAAATCGCAGGAAAACTTTCCGGGGGAAAATTTTAAAGAAAAGATAACAGCCGAAAATCTAATTGGCTAGAACTGCTCTAGTTTAGCCACTCAGAAATTGGCACATCCCACATCCGGCTTGTTCTCCTCTATGCGTCAAGAGTAGGGAAGGTGATTCACTTACTCATGCCCTTCCTTTCTCTTTTACATCAAAAAGTTACAAGATTTTATCATAACTTAATATTAACGTTGAGATGTGGTATTATCATTATTAACGAATAGTAACCATCGTTCACCCATTCAATCGAGCCCAATGCAAAAAGAGCGGNAAGGTGATTCACTTACTCATGCCCTTCCTTTCTCTTTTACATCAAAAAGTTACAAGATTTTATCATAACTTAATATTAACGTTGAGATGTGGTATTATCATTATTAACGAATAGTAACCATCGTTCACCCATTCAATCGAGCCCAATGCAAAAAGAGCGGTGAAAATCGCTTAATATTTAGGTTTGATTGAATAGATGTACAACATCTCGTGGTATTAATAATAGTCTTAGTAGTAGTTAATTTTAGATATTAATAACTATAATAATTGCTAGAATTTCCGCTAGTTACACCTGTACATGTGAGCATTGATCGGACTAATAAATAATCATGAATGATTAATTAACAACAGCGGTTTCTGTGGTTAAAACACTATTGTTTTTTTATTAGTGAACTATTATATTGTTAACTTACTTAGGTTTACCAATAGTTTCCATTCGTTGTTAGTTGTAAATGTATTTCAAAATGTTAGTAGCGTTTTGTCAACTATGGTTTTCTATGCTTAAAGTAGGAGAGGAAGTCGGCTCAGGGTGCCCTGGGGAATCGGGAATTCCGTTACCCGTGTTGGGGGCAAGAGTGCGGACTCTCTCTCGACATCTCTGCGTCAGGAAAAGGGGGAAGTGCCATGACTTTCCCGCTGTCCTTTACATTTGAAACAGTGAAAGTTTTTAACAAGATTACAATTTGGGCTATTGCAGTATGTTTATGAAATTGTTAACGCGATACAAAAGGGTTGTACAGTAAAACATGAGCCTGCGAACATGAATGGTAAAAGTCGGATAATTCTTTGAAAGTCAATAAGATTGCTTTCGTAGGTTTATGTAATATTGTTGCTGGCTAATGGTGTAGCGTGTACAGGTTGTATTAGCCATAGTCTATGGGTCTTAACTCTAAGTTATCCTAGTTTTTAACATACTCAATCTATTTATATACTAATATCTAATATTAAATCTCAGCGCAGCTGTTCCCAGTTAACTTTTTGTATCTGTTATTTCTTTAAAGTTATTTTATTATTTGACGCCTTGAAAAGTATTTCATTTGATTTCTTTTCCGGTCAGCATGGGCCAGTGTGCATGTATGTGAGTCATGCATGGGCGTAGTACCTTAGCTACGAGCAATCTTGTAGGTGATTTTTTTTTTTCCTAATTCAATGTTAAATGAATTTTTTTTTTTTTTCGTACTTTTGGAACGATACATCCTACAATACAATTCTTGTACATTTTTATCGATAAATTAAAATTATTATCCTGTATTTATTCAATTCCCTGCTGCACAAACGCACATTGTTACATAACGCAATCCGTACTTTTTTTTTTAACCAAACGATATCAATATTTCTGAGTAAGTATTGCTTTAATAGCTTTCAATGAGAATCACAGCAGCCAACATGATATCGACTTACAGTCCACTTAAGTTTTAAGGTAATAAAAAAAAAAAAAGATCGTAAAACAGCTGTATTGCCAACAAAGTTCTTATACATGTACTGACGCTACGTATCGTGAAACACCTGCCTCCAAGAGTTAATACCATACATCTCAGGTACAAAAATATATGCGGAGCAAAAAACTTTGGGCATCAATTTATTCAAACGTCACGACTGTAAGTACATTATGGGAGAGAGGAAAATAGAAAAATGAAAAGCGGAAAATCCCGTCACGCCAATAAGAAGTGCAGCCAGTGAGACGAATCATTCGTATATTATGTACACGTCAAACGCAAGCAGCGGAAACGATATAAAGTATGTATACATGTAAAAAAAAGAGAAACCTGCATGTACGCGTGTGCATATGCAAATGTAATAAGTGCACGAGAGTGAGCGCAAGAGTTATGGGTAAAATCGAGTAAAATGGGCATACCTCTATTGTTATTATTATTATTTTTATACTATGTACCTGTATGCAAGAGAGGAAAAAAAAAAAAAAAGAAAAGGAAAAGAGAGCCATGTAATGTATCGCGTGACGTGAGCGTCGCGTGGTGCTCCTTGACATATCCAATAATCGGGCGTGAACTGAGGCAGACACAACCACCAGACGTATGAAAAAAAAAAGACACTGCCCCCGCGCCACATGCGAGAGGGTAGAAAATATACTGGTGTTATTTATATATATACATCTTCGTGCTTTCATACTATATACACCTATACTGCGAACAGTATCTCTCTCGATTTCCTTTACCGATGGCCTGCGCCATATTTATACATCGATATCAATATCGAACATATATATTTGCGCAGCACCCTGCACGACCCGTCTTACCTCCGCAATAAAGTGATTGTGCCCCATTTATTGAAGGGGGAGAGGAGCAGGGGTATCGGTAACTTTTGTTGGCGAATGCAATAATAATAATAATATATGCGACTCGAGAAAGTGTTATACGATACGAGAGGAGGGTCGGCTGAAAAGTAAATTACCGAGCTCGGGTCTGCTGTCGTTTAACTGGATCTCCTTTCTCCAACAATCGTGACTCATTGGACGTTTCATAGCGACGCTAACTCGATTACGCTGCGCGGCAATAAAGTCGTACGCATGTACGCGTGTTATTCGTAATATCATCCATGCTTTTTTCACGTGCATCGCCAAGCTTTATCCATACATATAGATTACTATCATGCACTAGCGGGTCTAACAGGCGACGAAGCTTGTTTGCATGCGTTATTACGATTCAGAAAATTTAATCGATGCGTGTATGTGTTATGCAAGGACTCAAAGAACAAGAAAAAAAGATAAATACCAATCGGTTGTGATGCACGAAATACAAAAAAAAAATACACCATGTGTACATGACGAATGGGAAAGGAAGAGGAACAGGAGTTTCAAGGATGTGAAAGCTAAAGCTCTTGGCTGCTGCAGCTACTACTCGTAGTTTCGTTCGTGAACTACGTCTCGGATTTCCGATGCTTCAACGTCACTTGGTCTCGATTGCTCGGGTACGTGTGTATATATGTATATGGATTTTCTTTACGTGTACTGCAGAAGGAAAGGTACAAAAAAGCTCGTTAAATTTTCAACGGTACACTTGAAAATCATGTACATGCATGTGTGATGGGCTGCAACGACGCTGCTTTGTAGGTGTAATCAATACTGCTCCGTTTGCTCAAAGAACGCGTTTAATTAATCTGGAGTTTGTTTTACCGTTTTTGCGAGAATATGTGGATTTGCGTTGTCGTTCGACATTATATTTCTCTCTGAAAATATCGAGATGAAAAATCTACGCGCTTTGGATGATGTAAATTTTTTTTGTTGATGCAAATTACAAATTGAGTTTTTTTTCTTTCGATCAAGAGATTAAAAAAAATGTAATGAACGAAACAGTCATGTCTGACGAGTAAATATAATATCAGAACACAGTTGGTTTTCTGGGAAAAAAAATTTAATTTGAAGGTAATACCACGAATCTGTCAGTCAACGCTCAGGGTCACGTGTTTGGATGAGAATTACTCGTCGGAAAAAAATTGTTATAATATATAGCTACATCTAGACGGTATCAAAGCCAGAATCCATGGAAAATCATTACTGTTATTTTCTTCCGTACAAAATTTCTGCTTTCCATACACATAATTTTTTTCTGTATACCAAATACAGAGCAGCTGTGGGTGACGTTACAAAAAACACAATTAGCGCTTTCGAATTGTAATTAATCAAAAATATGCATGATCTTATTGACCAGAAAACAATGGGTCATTGATTGTAGGACATTTGAGATGCTTAGATACTCGCTTAGATAGCAACACATACTGATAAAATCATTTGCATCGGCAGTGTTAGTATAATGCTCAGTTGAGCTTGGATTTAAAATTATACCCTTAAAGCGACCAATTAGCAACAAATTCTGGTTAGTTCTAGAAATAAGTACCGTATGTGGCTACATCAGCTTGACATTGAGCCAGCGTTTCCATTGTTTCTCGAAAACGGCTACAGCAACAAAATCTGTTTTTTGGCAACTAATCATTGTAACAAATTAGTCATAAATCATGGTGTATATCTATAGTTTTGTGGCCTTACAATGTGGCTATTTTCTGGCCTACTAGAGACCAGCTGTATAAACTTACTCGCTGATAGAAAAAATATCCGTTATGACTCGCTAGTATAGATTAACGCACTGAAAACAAATGAAAAGCTCAAATTACTCGACGCACTACAATGATTTATTTGATTATAGTTTTTATAGGGTTTGTAATGTTGGGGCCCAGTCACATACAGTTAAAGTATTGCCACATCTATAAACATGTCTTCTTGAAGAAAAAACAATAATAACTTGAGGGATAAATCATTTAAGTGCTTTCTATAGGTCTACTAGGTCTTTACTGCGTGAAAATACATAAACATATACTAATGTGTCTTTGTACACGAAAAGGATTATTTGCTAAATAATGTGATGGGACAGAAGTTTAAGAACATCGTGTCATACAAACATACCATACGATACCATACATGCCTAAGACTCCAGTCAAGTCTGGCACTTGTACATTACCTTTCACTCGACAAAGGGCGGAAGTACGACCTACGCTAGTCTCTCTCTCTCTTTTTCTTGCATAGAAGCCTTGCGACGACTCGTGTCTTATTGTGAAAAAGGGAGATGGAAAGAAAGTCGAAGGTGTGGCTGCAGGTGTATGTATATAAGTGCACGGGAAGGTTTCGTATACTTAAGTGCGCAAAAACCTATATATACACGCGCACTCTCCCGGGACATGTTGTTATCGATCGACGTTCGCGCGTGGAATATTCTCACTCACTGGCGTGTTGTTGATGCGAAGGAGGAGTACTTACGAGCAAAAACAACGATCGAAAGAACAACTAGTTTTGAACCGCGTTAGTGGCTCACTTCTTGCTTACGCGTGTACTTAAGGTTCTCTCAAATTAGAGAGAGATACAACACCCGCATCGTTAAATTCCCGTGCAGTGTAACAGGGTCGGATTAATCAAATTTGTGAGACATGGAAAATGAACACCATTAGCCTCCTTCTTGCCTGAAAAAATGTATAAAGCCAACCACGAAAAGAGAGAGGAACTTGAACGCCTCGATGATAATCAGTCAGCGACACCACGCACCATATGGGTACTTATTACATTTGATCATAATTGGATCAGCGGCACTTTTGCTGATGGAACTGCACTTCGATGTACACCTCAACAACCGCTTCACGTGCAAATGCTTGTAGGCGCGTGTGAGGTACACTATAACCACCCACCCTTGCAGTCAAGGGTCGCCGTCGCCAAAGCCACTACGCGAACGAACGACGCCCTTCTTCATAGATAATAAACGCAATAAACGCCCCGACCTCTCTAATCTTCGCCTTCCTGATTCCTCAACCTCCTTTTTGATTGTTTGACGTATGCAAATCTTAAACCATATGCTACAAGTCGTTTCTGGTGATGCCGTTGACGCAATAAGCACGTCTTTAACAGGGTCCGTTCCAACATCTACGTGCGTCAAGTGCCCTTTCGATCTTCCGGGCTAACCTCAATTGTAAGTTACCTCGCGGTAACACGACCCCCCTTGTCATTTGCCAAACAATTTCCGCAAGCGATTCGATTGATCGCTGAACGGCTTTCAAATATGCACATTCACTACGTCATGTGTAATATTTAAAGCTATGGCTCAAATCAGCTGATGGCACACTATTGTCGGACGATTTTTTGTTTGTTTTACCCCAAGAGCAATAACAAAAACGTTGACAAAAATATAAGAATGATTCAATTTTTTTTTAATCATCATTGAATACTTTGTTAATCGAACATGAATCATCGAATAATCGAATGAATCATCTTTGAACTTGGCCGAGTCGGCTTTTTTTTATATTTTCCGGTGAAATAAAAATCCTTAAAGAAATTTGTCTTGGCCTAGTCTAATGTATTTGTGTAAGTACCAGTAAATAGTAGCAGTATATCTTGACGCTTGTATACTACGAGCTCTTGTTTAGAATAAACCTGTTTATATGTAATTTGAATTTTGAATTATGTGTAAATCGATTTCTATCTTTCAAAAAAAAAAAATATATCACAATTATCACTTGAATCGAATATCTGAAACAATCATCAATACAGAATCATCTTGAAATTCAATTATTAAAATTTTAAGCGTACACCGGACGTATGAGGGAGAAAAACACCGCGAGCACAGGTGAATCAGGAGAGTTTCACATGTCTAGCAACCATATATATATATATATACACAATATAGGTAAGTGATGCACACATGCATATGGGTATATATATCATATAAAAACGCGCAAATGAAAGTTGGCCACTTCCGTGAGAGTCCAACTTCATTTATACTTCACGGACATGTTCGTGCATGGATGTTCTAGAAAATGCACGCAGTATAAAGTTGGGGGGGGGGGCTATAGTATCCTCGCCTTTTTTGTTGATGAGAGGGTATCGATTTTTTCGCTCTACTTTTCGGTAGCTGTAACTCCACGGATACCATCTGCCTTTCAATCGCTGTATGGACTTCACTTAAAAACTGAAGACACCCTGCAAAACCCACGGAATTGTATGTCTCTCTTTCTTAAATTCTTTGTATAAGTTGAAAAAAAAACAAGAGCATTCATTTATATATCGCACCACGGTGACAGATTAATGTTGATCTCGCTCGTAAATAGCTGTATCGCGATTTTAAGGATGAATATTTTTCAAAAGCCTTTTCCTACGCTTTTCAGCTTATAAAACAAGAGAGGGGTGTACAATAACGATACTACATCCAGTATAATATCGCAACTCGACACGAAGGCACGCATAAACATTTTCCAAGGGCTTACTGCTCGCACTGGGATCTAGGGGGCTGGCTCCCACGCGGTTTTATACATCACGTGTATGTCCCAGCCGCCTAAAAGAGCCTTTATGCACACACGTACATTGTAATAAACGATTTTAGCTGTCCGAATACATATATATGTATGTAGGAGTTGGCGTTTGCTCGGGAAACAATTGAATAAGTACAAGCTTGGGCGAACGTTTATGAATATTCAGGGATGCGAACGCGTTATGCGCGGGTGTTTGTGCTTGGGATGATGTCCTGCACGAGTTGGAGGGAGGAAGCTTCGATCTGCAGGTGTTGGGTACACACATATATATATATATATTAACACATGTATAGCAACCAGCGAGGGCTTAAGGTCTCTCCCTCTCTCTCTCTGACTTACTGTGCTTTATGAAAAGCTTTTGTAAGTGGGGTGTACATAGACGCGCTGCCGGTGCTGGCAAAATCAATTTCACGGGTAATATCGCACATACAAGGGGACCACCTATGCATATGTATACAAGCTGATCGTATAATATCGCGTTGCACGAAATTAAAATGAAAAGTTTGTCCGCGAGCTTCAATTACCTTGGAAAGTCCGATATTCAAAGNTTTTAGTCGGCTCTCGCGCTATGCAGTCGGATTAAGAAACATATTTCTGAAGAACTCCCTGATAAATGTCTCCGTTTGTGTTGTTTGACTGTAAGCTCAAATTAATTAAATGATATTACAGTTACAATGAACATTATTTTAATTTTTTTTTTTTTTTTTTTTTTTTTTTTTTTTGTCTTCCTAGTAACTTTTGTAACGATGATGCGACTGGGGCAGTGACAGATTAGTAAATATAGGTATTCAACGATGATAATTTGGCTTAGTAAATATAATTATATTTTCATGAAGAAGAAACAGACAGAGATAAGTGAAAATCCAATGCCTTAACAGTTACACTGAAATAAGCTCGGAAATAAGTAAATAGTAGTAATGTTAGTCTTCTGAACAGTGAAAATTCTACAGACAACGGAATATTGCCGATGATTTTCATTCATACATTTTTTCACCCCATAAAATGCATTGTTTGAATTGATAATTTGTACAGTAGAATCTCAAGTAAGGTAGTAAATATTCGATGATAAAAGACAATATCAGTATAGATGACCGTCAAATAGCCGAGGTACAGCCAGTTGACTTATATATATATATATATATATATATGCTCAGCGTAAATTTAGCACGCGCTTGCCCGAACGGAAATTGTAAGTATAGGCGATCAGTAGGGCCTACTTAGGCTGCCTCTCTTGCCAACTGAGGTCCTACGTTGACAGCGTCAGGTGGCGTTTGGTAGGCCCTCAGTAGGCTGCCTCCATTGACCTAACATAACCAACTTTCAATCGATAAATATAGATATGTACATAATATGAGAATACACATTGTATTATAATTGAACAAAAGTCATGCTTCATTTCAAACGAATCATATTTAATTTCTTCATGAAAATTTTTCATCACGGCATTGTTGATCACGTGTAGTTACAAAAATACAACCCTAAGATAAATAGAAATTTTACATAAATGAAGATATAAATGTCACCTTAAAAATATCTCTTATTCACAATTGATATCAAGTTTATAATATGAACATGTGATTCGTGAGTTAATTCTGAGGAACTTTAAATAATCACTAAGGAATTAATATAAATTACATGGTCACACTGCAGTTTACTTTTTTTTCACACAAAAACATTGATTCAATTAAATGATAGATGAACTTGATTTGACGGTGCACATCTAAATGACAGTGTACAAGCTATGAAATGTTAAATTTCATAATCTTTACGGTTTTTAAATATTTTTTATTGAAATTTTTTGAAGCAACAATAATTATTTCTAATTCAGTACTTTGAGCTGCCTAATGAGTACCTCACGCACGCCCCCTGACGCGCCTATACTTGTGGGCTCAGTAGGCTGCCTAAGTAGGGCCTCATGAACTAGAGAGGCAACCGACTTTCATTTTTATTCGTGTGAGAGGCTCAACCTATAACAGTCAACATATCCCGTCGCATATCCCTATACTTCGTATATGTGTGCTGTGCACGTAAACCGATTCGCTTGTGCTCCAGCGGGTGTTAAGGTTGTCGTCCTCTCTCTCTCTCTCTCTCTCATCTCTGTGTTTTCGAGACGTGACTCGAGTAGCCTCGCGAACACATAAACATCACCACACACGGAGCAGTTGTACAATGGTGTAGCGGTAGTGACACAGCTGTAGACGGAAATAGCCCTTGAGACCTCCTTCTTTTTCTCCATCTCTCCTCTTTTTTTTTTCCCCCCCTCGCTTTTGCAGCACATTGCTTCGCCACTGCCCACACGCACGTTACATGCGCCCCGACAAATAGCCCTTGATAAAAGGGGGCGACAAACCCCATCCTGGGCGTGTGATTGCACGTCTGGAGTCTGGACGGACTACTCAGATATATAAGCTTGGCTATAAGCATAATCCATGTTTGTACAACTGTACGACATTCCAAGCGATTCCAAGGATGGATTTTTGCTCCGAGATATATCAGCTGCTCTGCTTCTTCGTATGATATTCACTTGGGGGAGGGTCATTTCATTGAATAAAGTGCCAGTTTTCAGATAATGATACATTTTTAACGATGCGCTGTATATGTGACGATTCGACAAAACCAAGATCTTATCCAAATAGTTTTTAAGTATGCAATATGTATCACATTAAATGTAAAGTTTACATCTTTAATTCAGAACAGATCAGTTCGAAAAAAATGGTAGGAGTATATAGATACATGGACATGTTCTATATACTCACGAGTGACCGATAGTTTTCTTTGTTTAATAGTTTGATTTTACAAGACTCCCCTTGTTGGTAGATCGAAATCGTAGACCTACATTAAAAACGGAGCTCCGAAAGATTAGCGATGAAAAGAGCAGATGAGTGAACGAGGAGCTTTTATCTTATTCAATTTTCGTCTATACTTTGACGTAAAACTTCACGGGAAGCTTTGGAAAATATTCCGTCCCCCAAAGTCCAACACCGGGTGGTTTTAATCCCATATTTATACGACCACCCCAGACATAATAAGCTGCAGAATAAAAGATTAAAAAAAAAAAAAATTGGGAATAAGATTTTATTGTGTTCCAGTAGTTCATTACGAGAGAGGGGAAAAACCTGTTATCTTGAAAGCTCAAGCGCAAACAAAGTTATGAATAACAAAGACTGGAAGAAGTTTGGGATTTTAGTTTTCCGTAAAAGTTCGCGTATAATATACATCTGATCAGCATGAACGTACGCATACACAAAGGCGCAAGCCAGCGTGCGACATTTTCGTTTGCTTCGGAATGTAAACGCGCGTATAGAGAGCTGCGTGTATGTGCAGTGGTGCAAGTAGCGTCTCTGAGACTTTCTGAAAGCCCTGTCTGGCTCGTCACAAGTTTTAGTCGGCTCTCGCGCTATGCAGTCGGATTAAGAAACATATTTCTGAAGAACTCCCTGATAAATGTCTCCGTTTGTGTTGTTTGACTGTAAGCTCAAATTAATTAAATGATATTACAGTTACAATGAACATTATTTTAATTTTTTTTTTTTTTTTTTTTGTCTTCCTAGTAACTTTTGTAACGATGATGCGACTGGCTTTCGTTAAAAAGCCGCTCCGATTTGCGTTGTTGTGTGTGTCTGAAAAATAAAAAAGAGAACACAGCAACAACAGAGTAGTTATAAAGTTTTAATGATTACATCACATCTTATTCTTACGGGTAAAGTTTCTCTCTTTTTTTTCATTCAGTTCTTGTCGGCCCTAAACATATCTCATAGACCTTCTCACTGGCTAGCTGCTTTAATTTTCTCGCGTCTCTTGATTTCTTCTTCAACTCGCGCGCAAAGGGTGTACATTTCCGTGAACGGGTGTATACACATCGCTGTGCAAACGATCGAGAAAAGCGCGCTCGCTGAGAGAGCTTTTTTTCCCAGAGTATACGTGTAGGTGGAGGTGTACGTATGAAGCTTTCTTGCTTATTTCTTCGCGCTCTCGAGTACCTGAATGGTCCACGGCTATAGCCAGGCAGAGAGAAAAAGAAACCCAGCGCAATCGATAACGCGAACCCCGCCCCAATGAAATAACAAGGTCTGGCTTGTTGTTTCCTCAAGGTTTACCTTCCATGTTTTTCGAGCTATTCGGTAAGCCAAATAAATAGCTGTAAGTGTGTAAACTTTAACAAATATTATTGCGAATGACACACGTATGATTAATACAGTATACAGAAGATAGACCGAGCAAAAAAAGACGCGTTGATTATACCAGATGATAGTGGAGTAAGATTCTTTGACAAGGTTTATCTGCTGGGCTCACAAATTCGTCGTACGACAAAGAAGCACAAAAACTCGTTGTTGTTTTATCTTGAACAAGCTTATATACCAGTGTCTTAGATAAGAATCTCTGTTTTTCACAAATTCTACGTAGATGAGTCAAAAACCGCAAGGACGTTTTTAAATGACTGAAAACAACGATTAATATACCTAGGGCTTGAGGTGATTTTGTGATTTTCCTGTGATTGTTGGGAAGTGTTTGTAATAAAAGCTTGTAAAAAAAAAAAAAAAAAAAAAAAAAAGTTAGTTTCACCGCGTTAGTAAGAATCAGGGAAGCGCAGGTCTAACTAAACTAAGGGAGGGAAGGTCTAACAAGAAGCGGGGGAAAAAAGTGTTCCTTGCTCGGAGGGAAGTAAAGGACACGAGAGAAAGAGAAAAATAACAATGGAAGTCGAGCGTGCATCCGAACAAAAAAAAAGGTACCTCCAGTCCTGGCAAAAAAAAAAAAAAAAAAAAAAAAAACTGCCGAAATAGACGAGGAACCTCTTACACCCTTGTACCCTCTTCCCGTCCTTTTGCTTCACTTCCCTCTTTTAGTTTCTGCCTCTTGACTCCTTTCCATGGCAGCGACGCAGCGGCTGCTGGCGCGTAAACACGTTTACGATTCCCCCGCGTGGTGATGCTATATTTATTCACTAAGCCGATACCAGCGGCAGCTCCGTGTCTTTGCGCACACAAAACGCACTTTGGCGTCTGGCCGAGCGAAGGGGCCAAGATAAGGACCCCCCCCCCCTCGTCTTGGAATACACATATAAAGTAAGTACATACGACACCGACGCATTGTATAATGCGATTGACGACTATCAACGAGTCGACGACCCGACGGGGGGATTTTCATTTTCCATCCGAGATTGCTCTCCGAGAGGGAGTTGTCGGGCTAGTATCAATCCAAGGAGTTAAACTTTAATCTTTTCTCTCTTTTTCTTTCGTTTCCTCTTTGATTTACTTTCGATCGCAAGATTGGTATTTTTTTTTCTTTTTTTTTCTATTTCGTCGTGAAATTACACTGGGTATGAAGAGTTACTCTTTTACCATGGAAATCTAACGAGAATAGCAAGGAGGGGTTTCATACTTTAGTGACTTTTTCGTGAGCTTTTCATGAGCCCAACACATTTGCGCATGGTAATAATTATAATTCAAGTATAACCTACTTACTTATGCTGGATCAAACTTTTTTGATTTGAATATTTTGTTCTGATCGTTTTATTGAATACTAAGTGATCGAAGGAGTCATTGAACTATTCGACAAAAAAAAAAAAAAACTTTCAAGTATAAGGGGTTATTGGGTAATTTCAATACACGTGTATATATTTCGTTTGAATATGAATACAAAGAATGAAAAAGAAGAAAAATTAGTTACCGAACGTTTATTAGCATTCGTGGCAAATGAAAAGTCAACGATATACCCAGATCACATACATGGGCGATGAAAAAAAAAAAAGTTATTCAATATCAATCCAACAGTTTATTGATTTAATTTACACAATAAACTGCAAAGGGACCAATTGAACTCGCAACCTTTGGTGGAAGAAAAAGAGTTTGTATGAAAGCTACGAAGGAGGCAGGAGAATTTGAGGGAGATCGCTCGACATTGAAAGTCTGCTCTCGCGCGAAAAATGGGATAGCCTTGCCGGCAATCATACGTATGTACAAGTACGTATCGATACGTCGAGTGGGTTTTCGATCTCTCGCATTGCATTTCCAACCGTAAAATAAAGAAACAAATTTCGAGTTTTTGGAGAAAAATATAGTGACAAAGGACGGCCAAATTCGCGCTACGTAGGGACCATCAGTTCTTTAAACTCGAAGTGTAAAAACTTATAAATAATCGCATGCACAAGTAAAGGTTAAACATTACTGTCACGTGCAATCAAAGCCCTGCTCTTGGCGGTGGAATATAAAACATTTAGCAACCACAAATTTTTGGTATACCAATGTACTAAAATTCTTCGATCCCCAGTAACAATGAAAAAACATTAATTGGTGCGGACTATCTTATCACGCATCGGTATTTTAATGATCGAGAGAGATAAGACGATTTCTTTCTATACATATGCGTGTAGGCTTTACATTCGTTTGTGGGGTGTAAGAGCGACGTGTTTTTTTTTTTTTTTTAGAAGAGCGATGGCTCCATTAATAACATTAAAGGCAGAGAGTGTACGTACTTGAGGCAGGTGGGTGGAAAGTGCGAGAGGATGAGAGAGAGAGAGATGGAAACGAGGTCACGCGGTACGACGTGATGTAGCGAGAGAAGCGCGATAGGAGAGGGTGTGCAGGTATATGTATATAAGGCAATTCATAGTTACTGCCAAAGAAACTTTTTCATCTATATACGCGGTAAGTTTGGAGAGCCGAGGTGTTTGTGACGTGTGCGCATGAATCATAAATCTGCTGGATTCGCGGGTATATTCGAATGAAAAAATGACGTAGCCTATACTATACATCATACGCACACAGTGTGACTGCCAATACAAGGACGATTTCGCGTTTTGCATGGATTGTTGATCATCACTCGGGTCGTCGGAGAGAGATAAAACCGATAACTGAAGTGCGTCGATCGCTCAGTAAACATCGTGCGCTAGGGTTAAGCATATGTTGCTTCTTTTTTTTTTTTTTTTTTTTTTTTTATAATGGATAGTAAAATTTACAATACTACGTAAATTATGGTCGTCTACAACAAAGTGTATTATATCATTGTTTTTCTTCGTTTTGTTACTGTTATTACTTTTATGGTCGTAGACGACACACAAATAAAAGGAGAAGAAAAAAAATCTGTTCGGAAGGAAAGTATTGGGCGAGTTCTCGGGATGGTTATTGACCAAAAGTAGTATAGCCCGGCAGATTCAAAGTGAAGCCTTGAAAAATTCAAATTTATGGTTACTTTGTGAAAGGCCACAGTGGCACTTCTCGAGCGACCTGTTACCGTTTGTGTCACTCTGAGCCCGCAGGCTGAGCATAAAAAAAAATGTCTAAAAAATTCAACAGACAGACCGATGTTACGGCACCTCTCTCTACTATACATGCACTTACTACTTTTTACACATACACAGTGCAGCCTCCCCTTGTGCAACCACCAATTTACCTACATGGCGTGTGTTTTTTCGTGATTTTTATCTATTTATTGACACGATTTTTTATAGATGCGTCTCAATCGGTCATAACATTGTTTTCGTGAGTTAGAAAGAAAAAAAAAAAAAAAAAAAAAAAAAACCAAAAGAGACACTTGTAAAAACAATGCTATCAATATACACGATTTGAACAATTTTTGTGGCTCAAATGATGATAGACGAAAATTAAATATGCATACCGATTGCATGAATGAATTTTAAGAACCAATGCCTCGTTGCTCAAGTATCGGCTTATCAATTCGGATATTAAGAATGTCGTTTAAATTTCACGTTCACAGTCATAAGTGATAAGAAATGATAAGCCAGTATAGCGCTGCTTGCCCGATACATTAACATTGTATACGAGTTGCTCGTTTCGTATCGACAGGGATCGAATATATTTTGTTCGTCCGACATATTATTTTCCCGCGTATAGTCGGCCGGAAGGTTTTTTCACCCACTTCGGTAATTCTTCGACATTGACACGGTCAAAGTGAAGAGTCGCGAGATGCGGAGTGGCTCGGGGGAGAAAGGCAAGAGAGGCAGAGATGATAGCACGTGCAGGGGGGGGGGTAAGGAAAATGTATGTGTACAGACTGAAACAGTGAGCGATAACCCCAAGGAGTTGCTTGCACTTGTACTTTCCATCTTTCACTTTCGCTCAAGCACCTTAACGAGAAGCTTTAGAGGATAAAGAAAAGTAAAACAAGTTGGTGTGTGGTTGGAGGAGAAGGGCGCGATCGGATTTTTAGTTCACGGCTGTACCCGAAACAAGTCGGCCGTCAAAGAGAATATATATAAGAGTATATTTGCGGCAGTATTTTAATTCGGTCGAGCGGCCCAACACCAAAGAAAGGCACACATGCACGGGCGAGGAGGAGTAGGCGTTTCCTCTCTCGCCGGAGAGAGAGCCCTCGAGACGTGATCTGCATGAGTTCGCAGTGAGGTTCGATGAGACTTTTTTTTTTTTTTTTTTTTTTTTTCCTTTTTTTTTTTTTTTTTTTTTTTTTT
>NW_019379602.1:877355-894121 GCF_000648655.2 Copidosoma floridanum | reverse complement strand
TGCTTTGGAAAAAAAAAAAAAAAAAGAAAAAAAAAACAAGTGGATACACGTACCTTGAAGCGTTTGTTGGCCACGTTGGGATTCTGTCCCTGGGGATAGGGTGGAGGCGGTCCTCCAGGGCCACCTCCGGGATACTTGTAGCCCGCATTGGTGTTGGCCTGTTGCTGTTGCTGCTGTTGCTGCTGGCGGCTCGAGAGCTCAGCGCTTATTGGCATATTCCAGGCTTCTTCGATCGAGGGCAGCTGACGTCGCCTTTGGGAGGAAAGAAAAAACATTTCAAAGAGTTACGGAAGGGGTTGTTGGTACGCGATTAGTGTTAAATTATACGGGGGTACGCGTATTGGAAAGAGGTTGCCTCGAGGGCATCAACTTTTTTTTTCTACGTCCACTCGAAATAATTCAAGAGGCAAACAAACGATTGCAACGTATGAGCTTACTTTACAAAACAAATGGACGAAATTGCAGTGGGTAGTGTACGTGTAATAAAAATAAATCGTCGAGCGTGTACTCACTTGGTCGCGACAGATGGCATGGGTGCTTGGCTGAGATGGTTCTGCACGAAGCTGATGCGCTGCTGGAGCGAGGGGTTCATTGGACCACCACCACCGGCTGACTTGGCACCGCTCGGCTGGCTGTTGCTGCTCAACGAGCCGTTGGGGGTGTTGTTGTTGCCCCTGCGCGATTTCGTAGAGGAAAACAAAACCCAAACGAAAAAACAAAAACAAAAACAAGAACAAACGCTATTAGTGAAAAATTGCAGAGAAAGGGTGACGATGTTGGCGTTTATGTATCGGGCGAGCTTTTTGCCATATTCGTATTTCTTTTTTTTATTGCAATACCATGATGCGTTAAACAGGGCAAAAATCAGACCTGACACCTTGATGAGAGACTCACGTTACTTGGAGGTCTTACGTGATGGGCTGTTGTAGTAGCCTGGGCTTTTGTTGTACGTCTACTACGTGCGCTTGGTTTTTTTTATTTTTTTTTTTTTTCCTTCTTTTTATTTATTTATTTAGAAACAGTACGCGCTCACTGCAAGTTGCTGGCGACCTCTCCCTCTCAACCCTTGAAATCACGACATCACGGCCTTGATTTTGATGTTTTATTTTCCAAAGACAATAAACCGCACGTACATTTTACATGTATATACAAAGTACGTAGGTGTACCGAGAGCTGCTTACTTTTATTTTTTAATTTTTTTTTCACCTATGTACGTGTGCATTTGTCTATGAATCGATACTTTTTTTTTCAGGAAGCGAACAATTTAAAAAAAACAATGCTAAAAAAAGATGATGAACTTTCTGAAATCGAGATTAACATATCAAGTAAATAGGTAATTCACGAGTGGTAAAATATAGGTATAGTATATAGGCGGCACAACAAGCGAAGAAAATATTACGTCGAGGGTCAAGTGCAGTCAGGGGCGAGATGTAAATACTGTACAGCCTGTGAATACTACGTAAGTATGCGAGTACACGTTTTCTCAAATTGACGACTCGACAAGATGACACGTTCAATGAAAGCTATATTTATTAAGCTATATTTAAAGCTAAATTATATTAAAACAAGATATTGTCGTTTAATTTTTGTTTACTCGCACACACGTCCGCCTGCCTCCCTCGAGGTGAATCGTTTGGATGACCAAAAGCGTTTGCATCCATAGCGACACCGTGTCACACGGGGCAACTCGGGCTGCTTCCGAAGCACGGCAACCTTGAGTGAAAAGGCACTCGTCGCCGCGCGGTCTCTCCATAATGTTCACCATACACCACATCGGACACCCTATGTATATTATATTATACTACATTACATGCAGGAATAGTAAGTATATGATTGCCCAATAAGCAAAACGCGCGTCTCGGGAAAAAGGGGGCGCGCACGTGCATGACCCATAATACCTTTTCCTCTCCTTCTCTCTCGGCGGAGAATGTATCATAAGAACACATACCTCATTTTATGGGTATATGGTGTGTCTATGTGTGTATACTTACCCGCGTTGTACAGAAAGTGCACCGGCAAGGTCGAATATCTCTTTCGTTTTTGCAAGGACGCGATTACTGCTGCTGATGCATACATTTTTATTGTATGTACCCACTTTTGAGCACATACACGTAGGTATATTTGTAATTATAATGTATCGTACGGGAGCAGCTTTTAGTACGGATGCTTATCGGCAAATTAGCGAGGATAATTTATTTGCGCGATTTATCGAACCGACGAGGGAGGACGCAACTTGACAGCAACAACAACAACACCGGGCGCTCTTTTTGATTTTATTTTTCAAGCCAGATATCGAATGGTAAATTTATTCCCTTTGCATCACGGGCTTGTATAACATTATATACATATTATGTGAAAATCAATTTTATTTTCAATCAGCAGCTATTTATTGAATTCGCCCTGCATCATCGTAATAATGTCCCGACTGATGTGAATTTTCACAATATTTCCGTGTGGGTGTACATTTTTCCGGAGGGGAAAAGCCATTTCAGCAGCTCCAACTTGCTGTCAAAATTTTAAAAATCCCTCCCTGCTGCGGAGTTTTGTGGAGAGTACCTTACACGGCAACATCATTTTGGACCGTCCCGATGCTGACGCGGAAATTCAATTTACACACTCAAGGTTTAATTACTCGCGCACAAGCTGCACTTTGTTTTCTTTCTTTTTTTTATAAATAGAAAGGGATAACGGAGAAAGGGGGGAATGATTAAAATATTTGCTCCCATTTTTTTCTCTTCTATAGCAAAAATTAAACGTTAAAAACAAATCAAGGATATGTATAGGAGAGAGTTGTAATTAGTAATTAAAAATACCAAACTCTACAATACTAATTAATGCCAATTGATAAAGTGGTGAATGAATAAGTGTGTGTAAAAAGTAACAAAAGCTACGAGGGATATGTACTTATATTGTGCGCGAAAGTATTAAGTGGTGGCGGCAGCACTCGATGCAGTGGGAAGGTATATACTCATATACGTGCAAGTGACACTGAGATGTAGTTATATTCACGCAAAACGGCAAAACGTGCGCATTCATGAACGAACAATCGTTTGTGGGCGTATATATCAAAATGGTGTCAATACCACGAGCCCAGTATAACGAGCTTTCACATATGACTTTTCAGCCTTAAAGCGTAAAATCGCACACCCAATGTGCCTATAATTTTACTTTTTTCCCCCGTCAAGGGATGGGCTGATGATAAACAGGAACAACACACACTCCCCAATATAAATGCTTTTCTCTCTTGTGAAGAAAAAAAAAAAAAAAAAAAAATGTATTCAATTAATGTACAAAAAGCTATACGTTACACGGTTCTAACACTTTTAAAAACGTCGCAGTTAATCTCGATAGTTTATTTATGAAAAAGTGACGGGTGTCCATAATATAATATACATGTATGTATATGCATAGACACTGCGATCTATAGGTAAGTGATAATATTATACGGAGCTTTGACTGCACCAGAAAATTTTTCCCGAGTCGTCGACGGCTCGAGTGGTCTAGGCCGATTTCGCGCTCGACTGAATTTTGTCGCTCTTTTTCTCGAGAGAGGCGACACTTCCTCGTCCCGAGGTGATATACAGCTATACCCATCTACACTTTGTTACATGTGTATATAGAGCGCCGAGCACGTGTGTGTGGGCGTGTGCACGAGTTTAATAGTGCACATCCGAGTCGGCTCCGTTTGACCGAGTGGCGTGTATATTTATATTTACAGGGCCCCATTGCATCGTGCATCTATTAGGTATACGAGAGAGAAGAAAGAAAGTCTCCAAACACTTTCGTTAATAATGTAGTCCATGTACTTTACCTATACTATACGCTTAACTCTCTCGATCGTCTGCACTCGAAAGCACATGTGATGAAGTTACTTACTTTGGCTGCCTGTAATTTTATGCTACACGGGGGAGCACTGCGGTTTTTTTCATCTTTTTCTTCTTCCGTTTCTGAGTAACTGCACACCCCCGTGTATTTTCTACAAAACATTTGGTACGGGGATTGTAACATGATTATTACGTGCACCGGCATGTTATTTAAGATTCATATGGAGCAACCACATGTTGTGTGTTCTGTACGGGGAAGGGGAAAAAAAAAAAAAAAAAAAAAATACAGGTACATAGGTACATTACGTAGTTGGGTACATTAGTATGAAAGCGTGACGACGATATGCAAGCTCGAAAGCGTCGATCGAAGCAAAATCGAGAAAACACAATGGGCAAAAGATATAAATGTGCACAACGCCACCCCCTATATTATAAATACGCGCGCTCCAAGGAAAAACGGGGACATTTCTGCGAGCTTAGCAAATGGTAATTTAATTCCTGGGGTGTCGATTTTTTTTTTTTTTTTTTTTTATACACCCCTCGCCGTCTAAGCTTCTCTCGTACACATCGGCGTGCACTATAGGAACGGTACAAAAACAAGGGACGATGGAATTGGAAAATATGAATTCTGGTTTACGGCGGAAGATCAATGGGGGGCGAGAGTAAAGAGAATGGATAACAGATCTGGTGGTGGTGTGGATGTGGGCGACAGGGAAAAGCTCATACTCAATGGGCCGGATTTGCGAGGGTGGGAGTCGAAAGGGATGAACAAGGAAAAAAAAAACAAGGTGCCGCGCGAAGAGACTCCGATAAGGAAAATTTATTGTAACAGCGGATTGAGACGAGGCACGAGTATTCCGAAGGACCAAAATTACTTTTTCTTTGCCGTTGTGTATGCACGACTATTCACCCAAAGGGACCTTTTCTTTTGTTTTACAAGATATATATATGTACGTATAGTATTACCACACGAATCGAACGATTTAAAATCCGGAAAATCAGTCATATCATCTGTTGCACGTTAATAATTATCTATTCGATTCAACATTGAACAACACGTAAATACACGTGTGTGTGTATACATTATTTTCTGCAGACGAGTAAATCGCCGCAAGTTAACAAGTACGTACTCTTTGATCCGATAATCGCCACCTCGGCGAAACCACCGGCGCTCATTATTTTATTTTATTTTTTTCCCTCCAGCGAGTGTGTGCGTACGAGGCATTACTCACACCTAGATTCCGTTTAACGATCGCTCCTACACGAGTGTGTTGAGAACACACAAAGTTGAATGTAATGATGGTTTATTCGAGGGTTCGTTAGAGCTGTAAAAATAACAATGTCACGCACGCGCTTCTACGATGTACTTGTATTTAAAAAATAATTCAAGTTAACCAGCTCATTGGTCCGGTTATTTTCGGGGAGGAGATCCAAGTGATGTATATACGCGAGGCCCAATGAGTTACAGCGAGCGATAATGGAGTCTCGATTCGTAAAAGTGAAATAGCCGAATGAAGAAGAAGAAGAAGAAGGAGAGGAAGAGGAGACGAGTTGAGATGAAAAAGGGAGATAAAATGCCGTGAAGGCGATTCGCATGCATATGAATGAGAGAGGAGCCCACGAGGAGTAGAGTATAAGAGAGGACTCGTTTATTTGCGCGAAATAATGGCCGCAAAAGTATTCGTACGTATGAGAAAAAGGAAAAGGAGTATAGGTACAGCTTTGGTGGCAGCCTCTTTTTTCTCGCACTCCTCTCGGGGTAACATGTGAACGATGTACCTCTGTTGAATCCATAAAGAGGGACTGTGGCAGGTAAACGAAGATTTGCAAGAGAAAAGTAGACTTTAGCCAACAGTAAAAATACATAAAAAAAAAAAAAGGCTTAGAAGGTAAAACGCCATAGAGTGTGGGATCGTAAATCGGGCTTACTTATATATATTTGCACTGAACGAGAGAGAGAGAGAGAAAGGCAAGGGATGCGTTTCAAAGGAGTCGTAAAATCATATATACACACACACACGTACCCCGTATATAACCTGTTTACGTGGGTGTGCAAGTATAAAAATATCGACGGAAGCTGTAAGTGTGGAGCGTAGGTGTTTGTACACGTGGAATGTGTAAAAATGGCGAGATAATTTTTTTTCTCCTTTCAAAACTACGCGGATTTTTGGCTGAAATCGACCCCTGATATCGGTGTTGCCAAGAAGTTAAAAAAAAAAAAAACTACGCGGATTTTTATCGAAAAAATCAAAGAAGCGTTTGGCTGATCGATGAAGGAGTATGCATTAACGATCATGCCTTTTAATTGCCATCTGAAGTTGTATTGGTACCGTATATTGCAGATTACTCTTAATCAGCTGAGCGAGTATAATTACAGCTAAAAACTTTTGCACTGTACTTGGCGTCTCTCAGAGATGAACCATTACACAAACAAAAATTTTTTATATCTATACTACTACTGAGTTCAACTTTGTTGATAAAGGATAAAAAAAAAAAAAAAAAAAAACAGCAAAAAGAAGAGAAGATAGGAAGGAAGGAAGGAAGAAAAAACGCAAGAAAAGTTTAGCGGTATATATTTTAAATAGCTCGTTGAGTGGCTTGCAATTAGCAATCGACAACTCTCGTAGTCTGCGGCTATCCGCGATTACCTAGATGTTATATACATCTGTGCATAAATAGGGTGTAGCTAAACTGTGCTCCGCGCGAGTATAAAAAGTATACGTATAGATATATGTACGTATAAAGATCGACAAGGGGGTCCGGAGGTGAAGCGGGTGGGTCGATACCGGCTGGTCCGCTAATGCGTTGCTGGTTTCTTAAGTCATGACTCGTGATTCGGCGATCGTCTTGATGATATTGTCTTGTTTATAATATCATGGTATCGTTGACCTTGGGTCACTTGTCATGTAAAATTGTGACTCTCGTTTACCATTTTAAATATGTCAACTCTCGGGAAAATTATTCTTCTTGGAAACATCGTTTCATCCTTACTGTTTTGACGGTGCGGTAAATATTTTGAGCTTTTAATAATTAAATGTCCTGCATGGGAGCTACAACACACAACGGTGACAGGAACACACACATGTATAATGTAGGAAAGCAAAGTGGTACTTACCAGAAAAAAAAAAGTGGCCTAAAGCCGGAATTCGAGATAAGTAAATATTGCTAAACAGCTAGATTACTATATGAATGTATAGCAGAACAGTGATCCTACGTGTGCTATTCGCTGTTTACGCACGTTAAATACCCTCACTACATAAATATATTTTTATACATACAACAACAATTAGCGTTGACCATCTCATAAGATCATGTACTCGTCAATAATAATACTCATCTTAGATATTGTGATAACGATAATCAAAATACAACTCGTCGAGGATTAATTAAGTATATACAAATGCGTCGATTGCATGTATTGTATGTTTGTAATGAAAAAAACAAATTGCTCCAAGCCATTCGCTTACCTGTCCGCTGTCGGCGGCTGGTGAATTCTCGACGATCTTGTAGATGACGTGGGGCAAATCGGCCCGACCGAGCAACGAGAACCCAAAACCCGTCACCTCGTCGCGGCTCAGCGTGACCAGCAGCTCCTCGGCAACGACACCCGACATCTCGTACGTTAATTGTATTAGTCCTCGTTCACGAATCTGCAGTCCCAGCCTCCTCTTCCCCCTTCTTTTTATCACTTATTTCTCACAAGTAGCTGGATGGTTCACGACGCACACAACAACACCGCGACCATCACCCCTTGGGCGCACGCTCATCTGCGAGCAGGTAAATAGTCTTCCGCGCCCGGGGGGGAAACGCCTTTCTTCCGTTACACTTATAATTGTGACCCGCGAACTGCCAGTGCACACTCGCGACGACCAAAGCGGAGGCTTTACCGCTGTTATCGTTCCCCCGTGCAGGTAGTAATCAGGAAGCCGCTGTCGCGGCACGGGCTACCTCTTTCTCTGCAACAGCCCGAGAAGAAGCCGGCTTCTTGCGCGAGAGCTACTCCGATACTATTAGGGCGAGCAGAAACAGCGCTGCACGGCGTCGGCGTCGAGGATGCCATAATTATAATTCCGAACTCTTGATGGCATGATACGCTGCAGAAGAGCAGCCCTCCCTCCCTACCAAGCGTATACCTATATAGGTATTTTTTTTAATGGTATATAATAGCCTCTGTCCAGATTATCTGCTTGAACTCACTTGGTGGGTTATTGTACAATTAAATAATAATATACACATGCACGTCATTAGTAGAAGAGACACACTGGATGGTTGCGTTTATGTATAGACCCTTGGATACTCTCTGCCAGGGAGAGACCTAGGACGGACGAATGGATGAGTTGAGAAAGAGGATGATGATAGCGGGCACCAGCGCTCGAACACCACACACATCAACTTTTGGAACAAGCTTCAGCGGCAGCCGGAGCCGAGCTGCAGGACGATAAAATGTATAGGTAACACACATGGACGCGCGGACGACGCGCACTCATTGATATATATGACACCGTATGTGTGTATAAAATAGAAGCACTTTATTGCTGTGCTGCTCCAGAGCCCTGTAGCACAGGATTTCAGGACTTGGACGCTTCACCAGTAGATGAGTATACATGCACCTCAAAGGGGGATGTTACCCTATCCCGGATGGTATCTTCTCGCATACACATGTTGTTGGTCTATGAACGGATACAAAATGTGTTTTTTTTTGTTTGTTAATTTTTATGCGGATTTATACTTGGATATATATTTTGCGGTGACAACGACTGAACGACAACGGAACCACCGCACGACGACTAGAGACTACAACTCTGCACGTCCTGCATGTACTTTGTTACTGACCGACGGCGGTTATGTATATGTGTGTTATCTTATCTTAGCTTGTTTTGTTGGTTGGACGTTGGACTCCGCGACTCCTCCTCTCATGAGCTCGGTACCTTAACTGTCTCGTTCTCACTCATGCAGAGAAACCGAGAATGCGTCTGCTTCTACTACTACTCTGTTTGCCATATACCGATATACCTGATACCATTACCCATTTCCAACTTCCAACCGCGCGCGAACTCCGAAGTCACTTTTAATACAGCGCCATCTAGCGTTGTTTCTATGTCTATCTAGGGGAAATTGCATTGAAAAAAACCCTAGATTTTAGTGTAGCTAACCTAGGCTGCTGCTATAGGCAATTAGGCATGATGTAAAAATATATATTCCCACCAGAAGGAAATCACTATACCCGTTGTAGAGGTGGTACTGTCGGTACTGATGCAGAAATTCGGGCCCTGACGTACCGACGGTTAACTCACTAACTCGTTGCAGGTTTCTTCTATACCCATTACTTATCGTCAGGACTTGGTAACGATGATTGGCAGAAACGTCTTATAAATTATATTGACAAATTGTTATATAATTAATTATCCTAATGTAGATTTGTGTGCACTTGCGCTCGCATCTTCCTAAAACATGCAGGATACAGGACCGGTGTAGGCTTGACGAAATAGAGAAATATAAGTAATCAGGCCCTTTTATTGTCCTACCCTACACACCCCCTCGCAATATATACATATATTTGTAAACACTGTTCCAATTCAGCAGTCAGCTCCTCTCTCATCAGCTGTTCACTTCTTCACTTGAGCAGTTCAGTCGGTAGTAAACATGGAGCCTGTCGCACACCTTATCAAAGTTTCCGTGCCAAATTATTTGTCTGACCTACCGATTCCCGACTCGATTGGAGGATGGTTTCGACTGGGAGGTAAAAAAATTTCATTGAACAACCCTTCCTCATCCCTAGTCGGTCATCAGCATCATCCCTTTCCAGTCGTGTTTCTGCTAATCAGAAAACTCCTCAAGATCACTGCTGCCGCAAATCCACACTAGGTTATATTTATTACACATCATTATAAACTGATCGTCAACATGATTCACAATAATAATCAATACGTGATTTAATTTTACAGTGAAGGACTGGCTCTCTCTGATACCACCCACAGCAGTTCTTGCTGGCATTGGTTACATGTCCTACGTAGCTTTCTGCCCAAAAGCTCGTAAATCGGTAAGTACACTACATACACACAACTATAAGTTCTTATACCTGTGCACCTAAAAATACACATGATGTATACACATCACAGTAGCCACCTGCTCCATTTTTTAAATCTACAAGTATATTTCTGAAACGTGTTGTAAATATACTTACCTACCCAATACAATGTATCATGTACCTATGTAGCATACAATTAACATGATTCAAAGCATATGTTTTGACGTATGCTTGTCAAATATTAATTTCTTTAGTTATGTTATTTAATGACATGAAAACTAATTAAAAGGAGATTGGCGATGAGAGACCATATGTCAAATATTCGCATGTATAAAATTTGCTGACCATTACTTTGTGGATACATGTGTTTTTTTTTTTTCCAGAACCAGGTGAATCGTACAATAAACAAAAATAATCCTAAAGTTGTTGATATGGTAGATGTTGAAGATATTACTGAAAAAACTGTGTTCTGCCGCTGTTGGAAAAGTCAAAACGTAAGCATAAGCCTTTTTTTCATGATGATGTCAAAGCATTGTTTTTTTTTTCAGATTAAGTCAATTTTCATTTAAGAAAAATATAAATAACATTTTATTATACATTTTTTTCAAATGCCAAATAATGTCGAGTGCAAAAATTTTTAAAAATGAGAATTCTTAATTTTACACATTTACTAATGATACGACCCACATTTTTCCTGAATGTATTATGCATTCCAAAGACGTTATGTAACATGCTGATATGAATTTCATATTTCTATAACCTCTTAATCAATTTAAAACTCAAGAGTACATTCTTCGCATATCTTTATTGTTTCTTGAATGTTGAAAAAAATATCAGGATCGATTAATAATTGAGTATGTAATTACAGTGGCCGTACTGTGATGGTGCTCATGGAAAACACAATCAATGTACTGGTGACAATGTGGGCCCGCTTGTTATTACTAAGAAATAAATAAATAAATGTACATGAAAATCCATTGAAGTCGTTACCTACATTTTATAGTCTATTGGAGTGACTGGAATAAGTTTAGGTTAAGAAAAAATATAATTGGATTGTACAACGTCCAACTTGATTGGATAATTTTTTTATTCTTTAATGCTTATTTAGCATTCGATGCAGTATTCATTATTAATCATTGAAAAACGTTGAATAAATAATTCTAAAAAATTGTATACGCAGTTTTTCAATTGTTATCGATACATTTGAAATAAGAAAAATAAAAGATAGTGTATTTACTCTTAAAACTATCAATAATTTAGAATAACTTGCCACTGTGGTGAACATGACGTATAAAATCACCAAGTTTCACTTAACAAAAATCTTATGTACTCAAAATGCACGAGTTCATCCCTGATGTGGTTGTTGGTGATAATCAAAGCAACATTACATTTTAACGTTAAACTTATGATTTAACTATTATCATAATAATACTTCAATTGTCGTTCATAAAGTATGGCTCATCCAAACGTTGCGAATGCAGTCACGCACACTTGTTATGTTGAATCTCACATTTCCGTCATAAGAATAATTTATGACGCCGTTAAATATTAAGCCGATTCGTCGCTTATACGTTTACTGTCAACAATGGCTTCTGATACAATATTATCTTGAAACGGTAATCAAAGTGGCCCCAGTATGACTTTTGGCGATATATCACAGAACACCGGCGTATCGGCGTTATTACAACTTTCGCTACTCCTAAAAACATCACGAGCCAACTCAAAGCTAAAACAAACAAAAAAAAAAGTCACAAATACTGCCTTTGTGTGTATTATAGGCTTAGAATAAGTAATTGCCGCTTTAATTGCGAATTGAAACAATGTAAAAGCATATGGATCGGTTTGTCGTTTGATCGACAAAACAAAACTCACCTCGAAGTGTCGGAGATCATTAGTATCGAATTCCAAGTTGTTGACCAACAACTGCCTGCTCCCATAGCGAACCCTGCAACAAAGAATGCACAAAGTTCCATTTATTTGGAATGGCCCAGTTAATGCCGCGATCGAAACCGAGCGATATCTGCATAAACAATAATAACTTAATCTTTTCTCTTGTGCAAACAGTCGTAAAATCGCGTGGCATCAATTGGCTCTAGATGGCCGAGTTAAGCAACAAAACAAAAAAAAAAGAGAGAGAGAGAACAGCACCCGCAAAGCAATCAATCGCTCGTTAAATCCGCAAGAGACAACGATTAAAAAATACTTTTGTCGCTTATCACCGTCAACGCGTGGGTGTGTAATATATTTTTATACAGATAAATGTATAAGACACACGAGAGAGGGAAAAACGATGATATCTGTATCCGAGGTGCGCGTAAATAAATATACATGGACGAGGTGTCGTCGGCGCTTACTCGAGATAACGTCTCCAGGCCAAGAGACCCACGTAGACAATAACGACGACTATGGCAAAAGCAATGGCCATGCTGATGGCCACCAATCTGGACGGCATGTCCCCGAGTCCATGTGGTACGGCCAACTGTTCCTTCCACGCGGCACCGATCGGCTCGTTGTTTTCCGTGCCATTGGTGACGTTCCCCGCCGACGGCTCCAAGCTCATCGTCACGTTGATGATTCCCTCGACTGTCGCGCTAGCCACTACAAACGAATTCTCATGTATCACCCTTACGACCGCGCATACCTTCCGCGGAGTTTTACCTGTGGTTTCGGTCACGGATTTCATTTCCTTTTCCTCGGATTCGGTGCTGTTGGACTTGACCGTCGTTGTTGCCGACTTTGGCCCTTCCGTCGAGACGACAGCTGTGGGTGAGCTTTTGTCCTCGCCGCGGGCGGTGTCGTTGACGCTCTTGTCGACGGCCGCTTCGAGTTCAACGAAAACGCGTTATTGCTGATTATTTAAATATATAGAGCTGTGATAGTGACAATCGCGAGAAATTAACGACACGGGCGGTATTTTAGTATGAAAAACGGTATAGTGACATTCCAAGAGGAAGGTATCGGGTGTATAGCTGTGCACTTTTTTTTTTTTTTTAATAACGAACACACACACACATAGGTATTGTGTACATAAACGGGGGATAGGTGATTCGCGCTTGCGTGTTAGTATATATATGTACTCGTTAAAACGCCAACAGAAATAAAAGGTTTTTCACAAAAATCGAAGAGTCGCAAAAAAGATTAAAATCGATCGCGGAAATCAGCAGGGAAAAATTTACAACGAACCAGGATTGTCCGTTGCCTCGTCGCTCTTGCCGGTGACGGCGGGCCGGTCCGTGACGTCGGCGGCACTTGGGTCAGTTTCCGTCTTCGGTATTGTCGGGGTCATGGTTGCGCCAGTCCCGAGTCCCGATAACGGCTGCAGCGTCGACGCCACCGCCACGACGACGGTGCCATTTTTGCTGTCGGACGACGTTAATCCACTTACCAGCAGGTTCGCTGAGAACGACAATTTCATCATGTGTACAAACTACATGCATTTCAAACTTTAAGAGGAAACTTTTCGTTTTGAATAATAATAATAATGTACTTTTAACGTAAAACTCACCGAAAATCAATACGATTAACGAGCAGCGCTTTAACGACGTCCCGAGCATCATGTCGATGAAGTTCCTTTTTTTTTTTTTTTTCGCGGGAGCACACACCTCCGCGGTCGAGTAGACCTTCTCTCGCTGTCGAGCGCGCACTGTCACTGCGATATGTATGTTACACCGTTGCGGTCGGCCTTGCCGATGTATCAGATGACGACGCCGCGTCGAGCCGTCATTGTCGAGTGCGTGTCGTTATCTTCGGCTCGTCGTGAGCGCCTGAAAGCCGAGAGATAAGAAATGCAAGTGCTCGGGGCGCGTCCTTATTCACTCATCGGGGTATATTGGGCACTGCACTTGTTGCTATGATTGGCAAAATGGCACTTTTTGGAAAACCAAAAAGGTGCAATTGCCAAAAAAAAAAAAAAAAATAAATAATAATCCACGTGATAATAACGAGCAAACGGGGGAAAGGAGGAGTAGGAGAGGAAAGAATAACGTACGCTAAACTATACACTGCGGTTGAGTGACGCGCGAGCCTCAATTCGCGCCCAGTCGATATATTTACACGCGCATATACTTACAAAGGAGTGAAATTTAATTTGCCTGGCCCTGCGCCTCCCACTTTTTCTTTTTTTTTTTTTCTTCTCCCCAGCACAGGTGTATGCAAGCTATAATCGGATTCGCGCCACCCGCTCGACCTTATGCCGATACGTGCACATATATTAGCCCTTGCTGAAAACGAGGAGCTGGTGGTATTTTTTTTCTTCTTTTAGATAAGAGAATGAATTGGCGCAACGTTTTCTCGCTCCCATGTGCCTACTCTGACATAAGGCAAATAGGGACACGCGTGTGTACACACGCCCGAGACGTCGGTCTTTAGTGTTTTTTTACTGCACGGCCAAACATATACGTACTCGCTCACGTGAGTTTGTGTACTGCCTCTATACGCGGTACATATACATGTGTGTATAGATACACTATGGCGTTTTGCGTTAATAAATAATGCATTTATTGATGTATACGTATGCTCGTCGTTTACCTTGTGCATTGAAGAAAGCGTCGGTCTTGGATGACGAGAGTCTCGATCGGCAGTTTATTTAATTTACCATTAAAGGCGCGACTTTCGATCGATGCGTTGGATACATTCACCGACGTTGCCGAGAGATGTATACTTTGCGTGCGATCGATTTCATCTAGTGTCCGGTGGGTAAAACTAATAATTTTCCGAGGTACTCGAACCGATGGGCACCGATAGCTTGAATATTTCCACTACCGATTTCCATACCGATCTCAATTCTTTGTCGTGTAAATGACGCGCTGTCGTGTTACGCGTACGTGACTTTTCATCCCCGAGGGTCAAAAAGACATTCGGTAAGAATGTATTAGGTATACGCGGAAACGCGTCTGTCCCAGTCCGGTCACGAGGTAACGTATGATTATTGCATATACAAGTCCCAAGCGTGCGATTGACGCGTGACGGGACGTTTTTCTCATACACCCCATTTATGTCTTTTTCCGCACTTTTGTGTAATTCTTGCGTATCCTCTTTGCAGAGAACTACAATAAAGGCATATGATTGACGCTCACCTCGTTCATTGTACACGGCCGTGTAGGCTGGGTGTTACACATACGTAAATGACAAAAATCTACGTCTACATGTGTATTGCGTGACAAACGTACGCCGATGATTTGTGAAACGAAGTTTAATAACTCGAGGTTTCTTGTAGATTCTTGTTTGCTGTTTGTCGCTCGTTTTTACAAAAAAAAAAAAAAATAATAAAAAAAATAAATAAATCATAGAAGCACGTACAATAAATAGTAAAACTTTCATGTGTTAATGGACTCGGTCGTTTCTCTTCTTTGTTAACATACTGCTGATTACACTCTTCGAACTATTAAATTGTTATCGAGGCGCATTTTTAGCTTAACACTTTTCCGATTTCGAGGCACCGGAGGCGGGGGGGATTTCCTGGAATTCTTTGTATATATTGTTATATTCACTGACGAGCACGTGTGTCTTCACCCCCGCAAAGTTCAATAATCCATAGCCTAGTGAACTCATAGTTGTTAAAAATAGTAATTTTTGAAACTCACGCGTGAAACTCGAAATTGTAGGATATCGTCGATTCGTGCACGAAGAGATGCGAGTATACCTACATAAAATAAACTGAGCGACAAATAACAGTAGAGTTGGGCACAAAAACTGCGCCAGCGGTAGTATCCGGCGGAAACTGAAACCGGGCGATAGCACGAGGTGGTTCACACGTGGCGCTCTGAAAATATATCATGTTTGCACAATTAAGGCGTAAATTTACTTAGCTACGTCTTTAATTTGTTTCAATCCATTTTCCACATTTTTCCGCTTTTGTGTCGTAACATTTTTTTTTTTTTTTTTTTTTTTGCACTACAGGAAAAGGAACACATAGGGTTTAGGTGAACCAACGAAACAACAATGCTGACATTGGTTGATAGTCAATTAAAACTGCTTGTATATATAATATGTATTAAAATCAACAAAAATATTATAATGTTATCAGAAAATTACAAAAGTATAATGATCTCTCAGCAAAGCCATGTTAATGCCGCTTCAATCTACGAGGTTTTTCTCTATTTTATATAAATGTATACTTTGAATCTTGTAGCTCCTGTCGGTGAAAAAATATAAGCAGATTTTTCTCAGAAAATCTTCTCAGATTCATCAGCAATTGCTTTCGTAAATACTATTTGTGCTAATTACAGAACACTCTCGAAGGTAAAATAATCGATGATTTTAATATTTACAATTCATTCGTAATTTACAAGTACAGCCAATCTCTAATAAAACACCTTCATATGATGAAAACAAGTTCAAGCACGCCATACAAATTTATCACACGCACCTATTTGTTTAAAAGTTAATTAGTATGCTTCTACACTCAGTTGACGTATTTTCGTATCGAGCTTGCAATGATTGGTTAATTGTACACGAGAAAAAATAAAATGAAACCAAACGGTTTGCTATGCGTAGGAATGCATTTTTGTTTTTAATTTTCTAACATCAAGTACAATGATTCAATCGCAATCGTTTGACTAGCTTGGAAGCCTAAATAATCCAACTTGGCTTTCCATTATGTGTGCATGTATGGATCATTTCACGGAAACATACTATTTGATTGTTTTATCTCATGTAAAATGTTATTTGCGTTGTTGTTTATTGCTATTGGAGTGGTCAACTCTTGGGTGCTTCAATGATAAACCGTTTCATAGTATGAAAATGTTAAAATAATTTTTTTTTTCCATGGGAATGAAGTTGGGCCCAAAAGCCAAAAGTAATCATCAGCTTCTTTGTGCCCCACATTACGTGGGGTAAAATTGTATAAATTTTATAAAAAAAAAAAAAAAAAAAAAAAAAAAAAAAAAAAAAAAAAAAAAAAAAAAAAAAAAAAA
>NW_019379602.1:855677-877172 GCF_000648655.2 Copidosoma floridanum | reverse complement strand
GTAACGTACATATCATAGGTGAAATAGGCTTTATAAGCTTTAGAATACTTCAATGATCTCTTTTTTTTTTTTTTAATCATTTTCTCAATTAAATCCAGAAAATGTATATTTACAAACAACCGTTAAAGGCAAATAGTTTTTAAATACATATTTAAAGTTTTTTTTCATGTAGTCATGATACATTGTGCGCAAAAAATAAATCAAATACAAATAAAATTTTCCAATTAATTACATGATTCATCATTAAAACATACTGTAAGAAAAACTTACTCAAAATACGAAAATTATAAAATTTTAACACTTTTATAAACAATTACCTTTCGATATATATATAATATGCTGCTTTGATCATTGTAATTTACAGTATACTTTTTGGAACGCAGTTTTACTTACCTGAGTGATTTTGATATATTTTTCGATTACTTTCCATAAAATTATGGTTAAATTCGAATAAGAATGTTATACTAATGAATTTTTTTAAAACTTCAGTGATTGATAAACATCATCATTTTCTTCGCAAGTCAATCGCTTGGATAGGGGCATTAAAATCTAATCTATAATGTTTAGCTGTCTGTAAAAAAATTAATCGAATTTGAAAAACTAATTATATGTTTAAAAAAAAATAAGGTTAGCCATTTAAAAAACAAAACCATTCAACTTACCGTGTACAGCAAAGGATCGGCTGAGTGAGGATGGAAACCAGTCTCTCTACAATTAGCAATGTAATTTAAACCATAATCTGGAGTCAAATGGAAAAAACCAGTCCTAATAAAAAAAAAAAAAAAATCAAGTTGACCATTTCATTTTGCCAATCAAAACATTTCATTTTCGTGAAATGAACCATACGTATGTATATATACAAACATTAGTTATCGTATACAGCAGGTTTACACCCCAGTGACCCCGCTTGGTCGATGCATTCTTAAATTTTTTTTATACACTAGCTGTCACGCTACGTGCACAAAAGAACACGATCATTTGCTCCGAAGGCACGACAAAGTTCAAAAAAAGAATGTATAAAAAAATTTTTTTCTTGATTAATACAGAAATGTCTCAAAAAAACAACTTATAAATTTTTTTTTCGCGGGAGCACACACCTCCGCGGTCGAGTAGACCTTCTCTCGCTGTCGAGCGCGCACTGTCACTGCGATATGTATGTTACACCGTTGCGGTCGGCCTTGCCGATGTATCAGATGACGACGCCGCGTCGAGCCGTCATTGTCGAGTGCGTGTCGTTATCTTCGGCTCGTCGTGAGCGCCTGAAAGCCGAGAGATAAGAAATGCAAGTGCTCGGGGCGCGTCCTTATTCACTCATCGGGGTATATTGGGCACTGCACTTGTTGCTATGATTGGCAAAATGGCACTTTTTGGAAAACCAAAAAGGTGCAATTGCCAAAAAAAAAAAAAAAAAAAACAAACAAAATTAGTATTCCAAATTGAAAATTAAAAAAAAAATTTTACTTACTTGTCATATTTAGGCGCACAAACAATTGCAATGGCTTCAGCCATCATGAGTTGATATGAGCAGTGAGTATGAAGATCGACACTGGATAGAAAAGCTGTTTGTGTTGGATGTGTCTGAAATGTAAAACGTAAAACAGCATAAAAAAGAAACCTCTAAAATACTGTAGTTTTAATAACAATAAAAAATAATTACATGAATCCAGCCAAGAGTAATCAAATTGTGTTGATCTTGATAATCAAATATATCTTCTTCATTGGTTGTAATACAAGAGTCGGGAGATCCCGATTGCTTGGGTATTAATAAATGAGTCACAAATAATTTATTATGTTCTAATTTTCCTGCCAATATCCCACAGGTTTCAATGTTATGTAAAGTGTTACTGTAAGCCAATGTCAAAAAATTTTCCATTATTTTACTTGGTATAACAATTTCCCTTAACCGATCACAAGGTAACGATGATGGTTTGGTCGATCGATCAACCGTTGGTACTTTTCTGTAAAAATTACTGAATCGTATTTTTAAACACTTTCAAGCATTAAAATCATTGACTCACCTATCTCTAGACGATTGAGCTTGTTGTTCTTCGTAGTAAGGTGTTATACAAGCATTTGCAGGTAATAATAGCCTCTTTGATTTGTAATTGTCTTCTGATGTAGTTACAGCACCAGCCATTATTCCGATTTGAGGCGTTTTTAATTCTGGGAAATATGGTTGCAGTTTTCTGTCCTCCTCTTCTTTCACCCTAAAATAATAGATCGAGTAAAAAAAATAAAATGTCGCTCTTTGAATAAATTAGTTGAGCTAAAGGCAATAAGAACCTTTGTCTTTCTTTCTGTTTCAACCTTTCAGCTTCTATCCTATCCAATTCTTCAATTTCTTTCTTACACTGAATATGCTCTATTTGAAATTGTTTCTTTACTTTCTCCTTGAGTAATTCAGTCTTTGGAAAGAGGTCTCTCAGCGTGTTCCTAATTTGCTCCCTATCATTTGGTGGAATTGTATTGTACTCTGGATGATTTTCTATCTTTTCCACAAAAATTCTAAAATTAATTGAATACTCACACAATTAAATTGCAATTAATGACAGAAGGAAAAAAAGGAATTAAAATACAACATGGGAATATTTACGTTATATATCTTATGTACAGAATAAATGCTTTCTCCAAATCTCCTTCTTTCAAGTAGACATCGGCTTGTCTGATTAATTCTTTTCCTGATCGTATGTATCTAAGTGATTTTTCAAGGGAAACAAGATTCATTGTAAGATTAAATTAAAAAAAAATATTAAAAAAGTATACATTAATGTGTCAAATAGACAATCAAGTACTGATCAACCTCCATGATCAAACACAAACCTCGTGATGGAATTGTTGAGCTCGAAATGAAATTTTCTCGCGCTATCGAAGCATGTCTCCAGTCGCTTTTCCGGAGACATCAATCTCACGTCGTTCTGCCGTCTGCTTTCCATTTTTTCCCTGTCTTTTTCCATATATTTTCTATAGGAGACCGTAGGTTAGGATGGGGGTCCTATTGGAACTGATCGATCGGCGTTACGGCGAAACTGTCCTACTTAACGAACAATGAATAAAGACAGTGATCGGAGTGATCGTGCGTTGTTGTTATTACTTAAAAAACACATACATGCGAAAATCTGACATCGATTTCCGACCGCGACGATTCAAGAAATACACGATCTGCGAATGCATTTTCACACATCACTGTGATTTCGTGATGTGAATAAAATGTATTGTACATGTGTCGTGTCTGTGTGTACATTTTGTTCGCTGTATGTCTATACTTCACAATCAGCTGTAACGCTAACTTAGATTGACGCATTGTACAAGGTGAAAAAAAAAATATATAAAATGCGCGAAGTAACGAAAATACAACGATATTTGAATTAAGTGCGCTAAAACAGTTTTAGAATAAGCAGTTTGAGTTTAAGTATAAATACAAAAATGAGCTATGAAAATGTAGCTGCTAATGGTGAACCGGAGGAAAAAAAGAGGAAATTGGAGGAAACTGGTTCCCTTGGAGGTAAGAAATAACCAAAAGTAACACTCTCGTTGCAATTGTTCTTTCAAATTATTTATGTTATTTTCAGCTGTTTTAAGTAATTTGAAACAATCCGAATTTTATAATAAAAATGAAATAGCCGAGTTGAAAAAAGAATCTTTCGAACTGTCAAAGGCCAAAAGCTCGTCTAAGGGAAGTCCGTTACTTATCAATCCAAAACAAGTAGGTCTCTTGAGTAAATTGTAAATACTTATTCTGGACCAATGTTAAAACTAATAAGTACCTACATCACCTATTTTTTGTGTGCTTTAGAGAGGCAATAAAGTGATTAAATACATCACTAGTGTACCATATGAGTATGTGGACATAGTACCGGATTACGTTCCAAGCAAAAGTTCCTGTATTTTATTTTTGTCTCTTCGTTATCATCAATTGAACCCTGATTACATACACGAAAGATTGAAAATTCTTGGCTCATCTTACACTCTTCGTGTACTTTTGGCGCAGGTATTTTTTAATAAAATCAAATATATCATAGTACTTGTGATTAATGATCTCCGTTTCTGTCACAAGGTTGATGTTCCAGAGCCACATCATTCGTTGAAAAACCTAACAAGAATTTGTCTTCTGGCTAATTTGACATTGATGCTGGCATGGAGTCCAGAGGAAGCAGGAAAAATTATTGAAATGTACAAAGTTTATGAAACAAAACCACCTGACATGATTATGGAGAAAAGTGACTCTGCACCTCTACAAAAAGTATGACCATACTTAGCTGCACAATGAGAGTTATACATTTATTTTTCATATTATCTAACATGACATTTTTTATTTTAGCTGAGCAATGCCTTAACATCTGTTCGATCTGTAAATAAAACTGATGCAACGAATTTTTTGACAACATTTAAAACACTCGAAGGAATAATTAATGCCCCAGTAGGATCATTAGCTTTGTGTCATGGAGTTGGTCACCATAAAGCACAAAGGCTATACAAAACGTTGCATGAACCATTTCTAAGAGAAAAAAATAATTAAGAAACCAACATTTTTTGTACGTTTGCATGTTATACATTCAAAATACTTATCGAATTGATTTAATATAAATAAAACCAATCCTCTTGGTAAAAAAAGAACCTTGTACGGCAATCCTAACACTCTTGGCACTTGGTATCATTTAATCAGTAAAAGCAGGCTTTTTTTTCTCTTTTTCAAAGTATAGTCAAAACTCAAAATGAAGTGCTTGACGCTTGACGCGGCGTCAAAGTACATATTTTTGTTGTGACGCCTGTCGTCTGCTTGAAAGTGCACACACATCAGCGCGGGAAATATTTTCATCCAAAGTCCAAACTCTCATTCAAGTCTTGAACAGCACAAATATTGAATAGTCAACTTTTTATTATTTTATTTCCATTAATTTTAATTTATCTTTTCTAATTCAATATGCCAAATAAAAGAGGAAAAAAAACAGTGTCCAAAAAAAAGACTGAAGGTAAAGAATTTTACTTTAACATCCACTTTGAACGTTTATAACCTGTACTTTAGTACATTTGTTTTCATTATTAATAATAACATTAATCTGTTTTCTTTTTTTTATATATCAAATGAAGACGTTATAGTTAGGAGAAGTGCAAGGAACAAGGCTACAGTCAATTATAACTGTATGGATTCAGACGATTTTGAAAAATTATCTGTATGTGACGAAGAGGACTTTGAGTTACAATTCCATGAAAACGACGACTTCCAAGATGTTGAAAAACAACCTACTGGTTAGAAGCAATCACATAAATAACCTGCTGTACATAGAAGATGAATAATTATTTGAATATTTACAAATTTTAGCATTATTCGTGGAAGGTGAAGTTGAGGGTAAAAAAATTTGTCCAATACCTGACTATAGAGGTATTAACAAAAATTCAATGATTGAAGCTGCCAAGAAGCTTAGTGAACATGAGAACAAAGGAAAAAAAGTTTCAAAAGTTAAAGCTTCTAAAGTAAAAAAAAAGTTGACTGTCTCAGAAAAAGAGAAAAAAAATCCTGTCAACAAGGAAAATGAGCAAGTAATAGAAAATGTGAAGAAACAAAGTGCACCAATTCGAATTACAAGAAGAACGGGAAAAGCTACTGAATATGTAGGATTTAAAGCTTGGTAGAGTGTAAGTTGTATTTTTTATTTTTGTCTATCACCATTACTTTTTGCAGCTTATGGATTCAGAAAATTACTTTGCCATTCAATCAGAAAAATCTGTCACATCAAACAATACCTTGAGTAAACTGAAAAAACAAGACGAAAAACAGTTACAAGATTTACTAAAAGTCAGTAATCATGTTCCAGAAGTTTATAAAAATATAATTAAAGCTAATTATGATTCATTGAAAATGGGTTACATTGAATGGATTCAAATCATGGAGTAAGATGTAAACAATAGTTTTAATTCTTTGTAGAAATGAAACATTTTTTAACTATGAGAAATTCGAATATTTTAGAGAGGGTTTTAACATATTATTGTACGGGTTTGGATCTAAAAGATCACTGATCAATGATTTTTTCAAAGAGATAATTCCTGATGAACCAACGTTAATAATCAATGGCTTTTTTCCGAATTTGACTATAAAAGAGGTAATAACTTTGTTTGACGGAGAAATGTGTTGTTTACTTTAATAAAATAAAAACCAATTGAATTTTGTCATTCCAGATATTGGATGATATTATAGTAGAATTATTAGGATTAAACACAGCTCCTAGTCAAAACGAATGTTACGATATCATAAAAAGAACTATGAATAGTTATCCTAATGAACGCATATATTTATTGATACACAATATTGATGGAGAAATATTGCGTACACAGAAAACTCAAGAAATGTTGTGTCGTTTGGCGAACATACCTAATGTTCATGTATTGGCCTCAATTGATCATATCAACGCTCCTTTAAGTAAATAATTAATTTATTTGTTACTTGAATGTTACGAAATTCCATGCCAACTATTTACGTAAATTTTTTGGATTTCAATGCAGTATGGGATAACGTGATGAGAGCCAAGTTTAATTTTTACTGGGTTGAAGCTAGAACATACTTACCATACGAAGCCGAAACATCCTATGAAAGCTCATTACTCATTCAGAAAAACAGTGGGCTTGCTCTGTTGTCAATGAAAAATATATTTGCTTCATTAACAACAAATGCCAAAAAAATATTTATGACCGTTATCAGGTACCAGTTGGAAAATAGTGGCCTCAATTACTCAGGTTAGTATTATTTTCATTTTTGGCTGAATTACATATGAAATATTTATTTGAATTTAATTGTTACAGGAATGACTTTTAAGGATCTGCTCACAGCAAGTAGAGAAAATTTTTCTGCATCATCAGATCAAGTATTGCGTGCTCAGTTAACTGAATTCGTTGATCACAAGCTTGTAAAATTTAAAAGAAATCTCGATGGAGCTGAGTGTTTGATTATTCCGTTAGATAATGCTATATTGAAACAATTGCAGGAACAATACAGTTCGATACAATAAACGCGTGTTGATATATATTAAAATTAAAAGCCATTTAAAACAACATATTTTTTTATTGTACAATTATAGTTGCAAGCAGCAATTACTTTGTTTTTATTAACATAAAAATAATGATAATAATCGATTGACAATTATTTCCTAAACTCTAGAGGGCATACATTTAAATACTTCATTTTGGATAAAAAAAATGAAGAATCCAAATATTTTCTACTCCTATCTCCTATTTTACCAGCAGCTGGCAACATGACTGAGAAGTTTTTTCATATGCCCGGATTTGACGTCACCGTTTATATTTATAAATTGAAAATAAGAATTGGACAACAGTATCAATAACAACAACGTATTAATTTTTTTTGTCATATAATGAAGATAAATTTTGTTATTGGGTGATGCTGACGTAGATCAAAAAATAAATTTGTAAATTTGCGACTCGCGGCATTTTGTCACATTGCAAACTGAATCGACAGAGCAACATAATACACACACCAACACAAAAATCTGCACATGAAAATTTTGCATAAAAGTATAGTCAGTATATATTCTGCAATGATTCTTCAATGACATATAATTATATTGCTTGTATTCGAAGTGAAAGTGCAAACAGCGAAATTTCGAATGCAGCGTACAGTGCGCGCTGTTGTTGCAAAACACGTGCAAATTATCAATTATAATTACAATTTTTGCGAAATAGTGCGTCCCAAACGACAACCGCATCTGGACACTTGGACAGTAAGGGCGTTATATACAGTGGCCACGGCTATAGCCTTTTATTGTTAAAGGAGTGACCATGTATATGTACATGTATATAAGTTATAGATACAGATATAGTACCGTCGGCTGATGATGTGTTTAAAAACGTGCCGGTTAATGTAGTGCACACACAGCTATTGAATTGTCCCCTTCCGCCTTCGTCCTGTTCGAAGAGGTAATCGCCGTTGTCGTCGTCGACAACAGTTTGGTGATCATCAGCGCAAACGTTATTAACTCATCTGTTTAAGTATACCTGTACAGTAACAAGTGTGTCTGTGTGTGTATTTTGTTGTACATCGCGACCTTGAACTCATCGTACCTGCCTTATAGCAGGGGTTGAGTCTCAAAAATATCCGAAAAAGTTAACAAATAAATAAGGTTAAGAAGTGAAGGAGTGAGAAAGACAGAGTGGAAGAGTATACAGATGAGGAGAGGACTCGAAAGATTTATCAGTTTATCGTCCACTTGTGAAGCCTCTCTGTGTTGCGGATAACGTCGAGCCTAACCTCATCCAAACTTTCCGAAGAAATTGATGAGTTTCGCCTCCTCGCAGGCGTAGTTTCTCCTTGACTGCGACTCGCGAATCCGGCCAGGGCTGAAAGAACTTTTTTTTTTTACCTTCCTTCACAAACCCACCTTCGGTGCTGTTTCTGCAATACCTAAGCTATTCGGTAAGTTGTGAAATGTTAATTACGACGAATCCTGGTAGCCTTCACTGTTTTGTTTTTTATTTCTTTTATCGACTGATCATCCGTCATGACTTGTTTTTTGGCAAAGTTCGTTCGACTATAGCGTGTTATTTATCAGTTTTTTAGATGTGCATTTATAAATAAATGCAAAAAGTTTGTGAGTCGATATATATATATATATATATATATTGTACGTCTATGCAGTTGTGTGTGTGCCATCAGGGAAATGAGAGAACGTGGGTTGAAATGTCCCCGATGGTTGGCTCGAACAAATTAGCGGTCATTCAGCTGCGCTGTTTTTTTTTTTTTTTTTTTTTTTTTTTCACGCTATCTTGCTTGCGATGCGGGATGTATAGGTGCCCTCCTGTATATACTTATCCAAGATCAGCCACACACATAATACTAGATATCAGGTTTTAATTGATTAGAAATTACGTGCTCTGTCGCGTATGCTTATATTACTCGACGAACCGAGTTCCATGTTTTTTTTAAATTTTGTTTTTTAATTTTTTTTTTTTTTTTAATAATAAGTACTTGCTCGACTCTGTTAAATTAAGGTGAAAATTTCATTACGAAGCGTCGCGCGTTGTTTGGTTATGATTGTTTGTTGTTATTTTTAACATTTTTTTTTGTTCCTTATTTTTTACAGTGGCATATCGTTGAGGAGATACGTATGGGAGGCAATGGATTCGTAGAGCATGCACTGGTGAGTACAATTTTTTTTTTTTGTTTCTTTTTTTTTCTTGAACGCTCGTTTAGTAAGATGATTCGTCAATTGAGCATGACAATTAAAACTAACTGAAAAAACCGAGACGAGGGTAAAAAAAAGCATAACGTGCCTCAGGGGCGCTCGAGCGGCACCGACGAGATCGTCAGCTGTGCATGACAGTTTTCAAAGTCGAGTATTTCCACAAAGATTACGACATTCCCTCGACAATTGGACGTTTTCTTTGTTATTGCCTTTATAATAATTCAAATAATATTTTTTTCATGTATGTTGAAGCTGATATACTTACTTGATAAATTTTTTTTTCTCGGCCTTGGGTACATGAAAAATCAAAAATCGCGTTCAACCCACGGCCGGAAGTAAAAAAATCTCAGATCCTATTTTTGTCATAACAATACTCGTACAATCTGAGACTTTCTTACTAAAACTTTATAGTTCTACACTAAAATATGTAAATATTATTTTTATGTCTCTGAGCTCCCACCTCGAATAAATCAGTATATGTTTTTTTTATTTTTTTATTATTATTTTTTTTTAATGCGCTATTTCTTACGAACAGTAGCTCTAAAAATGTCTACAGTATCCCGATATTCCAATTATAATAATGACATTAGAATCCACACGATAATCCCTCGTCAGCCATTTGCTCTCGATTGGAGTTTATGATCCATCTTATTATAATATTACTTTGTCTCGATTAAATACATCACGTAAATAAATAAAAAAAACTGGGTTATTTTGAAACTCTACTCTTTAATGAAAAGATATACTTTAAATTCTTTCTCTCTGTCATAAATCAAAACAATTTCAATAGTCAAAGAAATTGAGTTTGCATAAGTATTTTATACCGTGAATTCTTGGTAAAAAATTTGATTTTCCACTCAATTTATTTCGTTTCAAAACAAGTGATTCTTTTGTCACTTGCGTTACCATATCACACCTACAATTGAAATCGTATTGTAGATACATTGCGTTCCGTGAAACGAGACACTGGTTGGCATTTCAGAGGCGCGATACGATAACTTGCTTACCACGCTCGCTCAGGCCTATTTACCAGCGGATACCCGAGACCGCTTTTATTCGCCTTTTTCTGGTATTTAGTACAAATGTTGTACTGCGTATTTTTTTTTTATTGATTAGAATTTGTATTGCCACACCCGATTATCTCGACACGTCGATTAATTAGTAAACCAGCCAAAGAATACAAATGTTTTTTCTAATTAATTATAGATTAGTCGGCAAATTTTTTATTTGTAATGTAATGTATAAAACTGTATACTTGGTAACATTTATTTTGAGTACATCACGCAGAAATTAAAACGTTCGCTCGTTTGATTACGAAACGTGTATTTGGAATTCTGGTTCGTTGATTAAAAGTCGTAAGGAAAAAAAAAGAAAGAAAAAAAAAAAACATTGACGGTTGAAATATTTTTCATCGGTCAAACGATTCCCGTACTCTTATCGTGATCTAGATTCCACCAATCATCGTTTTACGTTGGCGAATTTACGACCGCGCGATTAAAGGTCTGTTGAAAGTATGGAGACGTAAAAAAAATTAACGATCCTTGCATACCACTACTGAGCTCTGAAAACTGAAAATCTGCTCTTTTTTTCAAACATTTAACGTAAGTCTCTGTAAAAACACAACTTTTCATTACCATAGGTACGATATTCTCCAAGAAGTAGAATAAATGTTCCAGACCGAAAAAACAATGAAAAAGTATATTGTTAAAATCTATATTTTGTTAAGACCTGCACGTATGTATTTTATGTCCCATAAATTCGACCGAACCCATACCACATATATAAAGTAAACAAGAAGTAAGTCGAGCGATCCATCGATATACACGATTCTGTCGAGCTGGTAAGTCGAGCGCTAAAAATATTTATTTCGCCGAAGCGTACGATTCCGCGCGCCCCACACCAGCACGTCGTAAAATCTCAAATGGTCAAGTTGGAAATTTTTCGATCGCGACCTAATACGTACAATGGTTGGCTCTGCACTGCACCGCTATATATCGCGACCTTCTTCGCTTATCGGGCTTTAAATTACTTCTAAGCCATACGTGCTCGTTGTGTACGTCATAAAACATTACTATTGTGTGAGGTGACACAAAAAAGTTCCAATAACTTTTTTTTTTTTTTTTTTTTTGTTTTACCGTACGAACGTGACAGAAATTTAAAAACATTTTTTTATTTTAAAGGTCATTTAAATATCAAATATGCACACCATGAATGAATTACATGAATGAAGGACGCTGACGTCGATAAATTGGCGTTTCGATGTTACCCCGCGGCTGAAATTCATCGTCGAGCTTATGGTTGAAATTGAATCTGTCAGATGGCGCTCGCCACAAAAATCCCCAACGATTTATCACCCTACAATTCAATTGCTTTAATCAAATGACATAAGTAGACAAAAAATGTTTTTTTTGTTTTGTTGTTTTTTTTCTAATAATCAATCACTCTTGTTATGCATTAAACCTATCGCTTACCTAAAATAATTAAGCTTTCGATCATTTCAATGTGTGCGAACAAAGGAACTTTTGGGAAATAACGTCCTTTTTCGCAAAAACGCTTGAGCTAAAAAGTTTTTTTCCGCCCGAATCAGCGTCGGGAGAATCACACTGTACGTATACCTATACTTTACTTCTTGCACGGCCTACTTGAGCTGCTTTGGTTGTACTTGTATACACACATAAAAATACTTACCCGCAATATTTATATGCCGCAAGGGCACGAAATCGGCAACGTTTCTCCCGCGAGAGAAAGTCCTATCCGAGAGAGTCATTTTCACTGCGTAACAAACTCTCTTCAGGCACAGGTATATATTATATATATATTGGTATGAGATACTTACTCGCGCCCGCGCCCACCTTTCCCTCCTCTCCCTCTCTCGGTAGCGCCAAAGATTTTCCCTTTTCTCTTTCGGCACTTCATTTTCAGCTGTTGCATGTACCTATATACATACCCGATCCACGTTTCAAACATAATATAACATACACAAACACTCGTCTGTAAACTGCTCCGGCGCAAAATCTAATTCCCCCCTCTGGGCACGCGAGAGAGCAAAGTGAAAGCAGTCGCGGCAGTGCATCGCGTTCGCCCTTTGGCGAAATTTGCCCGTCGAATGTACAAGTACTTATATCGGTTCAAAGGATGCCGAGCTCTTTCGCGTTTTCTCTTCTCCTCGTGTCGACGTACCGAGCAAATCCGAAGCTCAAAGCTATATATATATATGTGTACAACAGCCCAGTCGACAATTTTTTCATCGACACGCACGCCCTTTCTCTCCTGCTCTTTTTACATCTGACACTCGATGCTACTCGTGTGCAGGGTAATACGTGATCAAGGATGGCCCGTGTCTTCTTCTTCTTCTTTCGACGGCCCCTCGTTTAATTAAACGTAATGCGACCTCCTCGTCTGCATCGATCTCCACCGGGGGCCGATCAATCAATCGGATGGCTTGGGGCAGGACAACGAAGGGAGAGTGCAGTCCCCCCCCCCCCCCCGCTTTGAATAATGTCCGATCTTGTCAATGGTCTCGTTACGTAAAATAAAAAGTGTTTACCCACACCTGCGAAACTAATATGGAGTACTCGTGCGTGGGAATTGCAAATTTTTGCTGATTCCGGTTATTCATCCGAGTAGCAACATGTAAAAAACACACACGCACTTTGGATAAAATGTTGAAGTTTATCTATCAGATTAACAAAATACGCCCACGCTCCGTGTTGATTAACCAATCTCGCGATAGCAGTCCCCGATCGTATCATTTATGTAGTTGTATACATACGACTTTCCGTACTTACGTATAATTGTGACCCGATCGAGCGAAGGTTTATCAGACGGCACAATAACTACGTAAGCCCGTCTGCACAGGCTCTATATTAATTATTGCGATGATCGCAACTATATACTGCTGTCGCTGTAACATCATGCTGCTGCTGAAGCAATAATACTTACCTATTATTATACACACACTCAATGCTCGAGTTTGCGAGTGATAAATCCGGGCTGAAATTTTCTGTCGATAACCCCCCAAAGGGTATAGTAGGTATACCCAATGAAAGTTAAAAACAAACCCCCAAACCTCCACGGTTTGTGAATCCGAGATAGTTAATGTTGCTTGAAAAATCATAAGGAAACAAAAAAAAAAAACACGTGTAATTAGCGCGATGCCTCTGACACATTGCGTACGCCACATGTATGTGTAGGTACATCGAAAATTTCGGAGAAAAGAAGAAAAAAAAAAAAGAGCCAACGGAAGAAGAAGCCGGCGCAGGAAATTTAAGTACGCGGCGTAATCGGGGTCGCTTCAATCTCGTTCTGCCTTATGTGTGTATATACGTACGTATGTATCATATTTATGAAACACGAAACGCAGGAGCAAAAAAGAAAAAATTGTTTTCGTTCGTCCCCCTCCCCCCTCCCTTCCATCGTATGAAAACAGCGCAACTTTTTTTTTTATCCTTACGTGTGAGCATACGTTCGGTGCATCCGGCATGTAGGACAATACGACCGTGTTACTTTAGCGATCAAGGGAGAACAGACCATGAGTGCTGTTCTCTCTCTTTTTCTCGCGTCAGCAAAGTTATTGTACACCTATATATATACTTAGTATAAGGTATAGAGTACAGTAGCTCTGCTCGGTGTCCTTGACTGGTGCTGCTCGTATATATATACCGCTACCGCCGCGGCAATGTCGATTTTTTTTTTTTTTTTTTTCTCTTCTTTTTCCTACACAAGTGCTCTTGCTATGTTCACCGGCTGCGTGCAACTAATTCCCATTCATCGATTCGGGTCATTACCAATCCGCCAGGGCCTCTCCCTGCCGATCTCGTTCGCACTTTGGCCGCATCCTATATACATATACACAAATACATAATATGCCCGAGCGGGTACAGAAATAGTACCACCACTAGCCCTTTTGGACGACTGTGGTGGTAATTGAGAGGCCTCTCCTCGGGTCAGAGACAAAGGAAGGAAGGATAATCAGGCCTCGGTCATTCGAGAGCCAAGACCTTTGTATCGACACATCGGAGGTCGTATATAGTATAGGGGAAAAGAGGGAACCGTCGATCAAAAAAAAAAAAAAAAAAAAAAAAAAAAAACAAATGCCACATACTTAGAAGAGCGGAACTCTAATCCACGGATTACGCGGTTGTGTCTCTCGATTCACACGTAGCCGTGTCGTCTTCTCGTATACCTACCACCTCTGAGTGTTGCGTATGTATATATAGTTACCCGAGGAAGGAAGGCTCACGATGATAATTATCGAGCTGATGATAATGTGGGTGTGCGTAGGTTAACACGCTTAAACCTTTTATCTCGCGTTACCGCTCTTCCTCCTCTTTCCTCTGAAAAAGTGAACGGTTGATGGCCGGATGATTGGGAGAGAGAGAGAGAGAGAAAGAAAGGAGTCCCATACCTGATTTCTCTTCTTTTTATCCGTCCTCCCTCTCGAAATTATGGTAGTGCATACATATTATACATAACTTTAATACAATTGTATTATACCATTCGCGCACGATATCTCTCTATGTATACAAATAATATCTGCTTGGGATTTGCATATACGGACGCGACTCATAATTTCCGCCTTTGCCCAATGGAGGTTGGGGCGCAACTTTACGTGCGTATAGGTATACATATATGCGCGAGCGTACACCCACACCAGCCGCCTGAGCCGCCGTTGCACGCGGGATTGTTGCGTTCTTCACCTCCGATCTGTATGTATGTATGTATGTAATGTATGGTCGTGCACGATATGGCTCTCGATTAAGGTGCGATTTGTGTGCAGGAGCGCGTGTATCAAACGGAGGACGGATCAATCAAACGAGCGAATAAACCAACAATGACGCTCGTACGCGCGTGCGTCCGCGCGTGTGTCTGTTTATATTAGTATATGTATATAGGTGTGGCGAGGGAGGTGCAGGGTTATTTGGTGCGGCGGTACGAGGACGCGTACGATAATGCAAGTTGCGCGTAATGAGGGGCACCGATACCCTGGGATGGAAAAAAGAGTTATGAAAATGGATGAGAATTTCATATCCTTGCAGGAAAAAAAAAAGCGGTTTGGTTTGAACGACTGACCGGTGCTTGGTTTCCGGGCCACCCTCCCATATACGGCCATAGTGGGTTTATGTGACATGTCCGTATGTATAATCATCATCATCCGTTGTACTTATTGAGCAACGAAAACCACCTCTCTCTCGTTTTTTTCGATTCGCTTTAGTTACGATCATGCACTGACTGAAGAATCAAAGTATCCTCAATGAGTAGGCTTTGATCAGATGAAATGTATACTGCAGAAAGTATAGCAACAATAGCATCTCGATGTGCAACCAATTAATCGTATGTGGCATCGCCCTTTCATCCATCCTCTCATTAAAAGGATTGGTTCGCTACAACAGCTCAAATTCATCCGCGCAAAAACGAGCCCATTTATACATATATACATACATAAATCCACACTTATGGGTACGTACATGTAGATACCACTCACAGAGGCACGCATGCATACATACATATAATATGTACGAATAGAGCTACTTTCAGGGAGGGGGGCGCGGGGGGTGAATAAACCAAAACGCATTTGGCGAATGGGAGAGGGATCGGTATAAGCGGAAAAGCGATTATACACGGCGCGCTAGCAAATCGCGATTTTGCTTCCCTTGTCAAATAAAAGCCCCGAGGGCATAATATTATAGCCGCGTGTTGTATGGGCTTGTACACTGAATTTACTGTGTATACAGTGGATTGATGTCGAAAGGGTGCAGGGCTTCAGCTGCAGAAAATGCTCACAACTCATAAGTACAGAGAGAGAGAGAGGCGTCATATATATATAACATGGCACGCATTGCGTGAACCATACGGTGCATGGGTATACTATAAAATATCCCACAGCATCGGGAGCAGCAACTCTTTCTCCTTCGGCATTGATAATATTATGTACGTGTGTGTGTGTGTGTGTGTGTGTGTGTGTGTGTGTGTGTGTGTGTGTGTGTGTTTGCACCAAGGAGCTCTTCCTCCATGAGTTATTTATGCGCTCCCCAAAGAGAGGAGGAGGAGGAAGAAACGAGGACCATAATATTATACCCTCATTGCTCCCTCTCTCTTCTTCTCTTCGCTGCTGCGGCCTGCATTCCATTTGGACGACTCTGACTATACGACTTCCCTTTTCTCTGCTCACTTTTCATACATATAAATATATACCTATTGAACACACACATTTACATGCGCACATTAAATTTTTTACGCGTACACCCATGCATAATTAATATGCAATCGAGATCTCATTTGTATACGCGTGCAACGTGAATCATTATAATTTTTACTCCTCTGGAATTCGTTGTTGTAACGCGTATGCCCAATTAAGCGAATGCTTTTTTTTTTTTTTTTTTTTTTTTTTTTTTNAATTTTTTTTTTTTTTTTTTTTTCTAATCATGATTTTTTTTTTCAATTCACGCGAAAGAGAAGGAAACAACCGAGACGATGAAGCGCGCCGTTTTTGCGTTCGGCGTGAGGCAAAAGTCGAGGTGAAATTTTCATTTGTCACGGTGCAGCCGCGCGAAACGCCCGAGATTAAACGCTCTCTCTCTCTCTATTCCTCTCGTGCAGTATACGAAACTCTCGACCCGACCCGTAGGGAGCACATTAGAGAGGACAGAGAGAGAGAGGCACACAATGGCGAGGAGCTACTTTTAATTTGGCACGTGTTTCCTCCTTTAGCGTCACGTCGCAAATCCCATCAGCTCTGCGGTAGGTACATAGTACTACATGTTTGCTTGTAATTACTCGGTTGAATGCCATCGGCTGTTATTGTTTTCGCAGTCTGAGAGTTGGTTGTGTGCGCGTGTGTTTTTTTAACGAGAAGGGCCCTAAAGGAAAGAGAGGCGCGGGGGAAAGTTGCAAGTTATGTATGTACATGCATCGTAATGTATAAGCGAGCGAAAGCCGAAAAGCCGGCTTTGGTGCGTATATATATGTGTGTGCGGAGGGAAATCAGAGCGACTCGGGAGAGTTGCTGCAGAGAAATCTGCGTACCTATATGGTTATACATATGTACCCTAAAGTACGTTCATAAAACCCGCGCGACGCGACTTCCTCGTAAGGTTACCTATATTTTAGGTACACGCATACCCTTTCTTAAACTGCAGGACACTCGCTGTTAACGCTATACTCCACTATACGTTGCAGCTGCTCGGTTGTTGTCGTAGCACCCTTTTCCCTCCCCAGCGACTCGTCAGTATCCTCTAGTTTTCCCTATACGTACCTCTCGAATGTGTGGGTACCGTGAATGTGGAAGGGCTACGCGGATCACATGTCCAAAATGAATTGGAAATGTTGGTTGGCTGTACGTACGGACTATTAAGGTCGTCTTGGGATAATTTATACCAAAGGGTTCGTGCGAAGCAAGCCAGGAAATACACCGTATATATATACATTTTTGTCCAAATGAAACTCTTAATTGCCGCCGCCCGGACGTGTATGGCTAATTCGAGATTTGAACCATGCTTATATATAGGTACATATATGCCTATAACTGATGGGACACGGATGCGTTGAGTTGGTCCTGAGAACACGTTGTTGAAGGATGGATTTACGTGTTGGACTCCGGTGGATTGATAACAAAGTCGAGTGTGAAGTTGAGCTGTGAATCCGTCTCTGTAAGAAAAAATTAAACATGAATTAAAATCATTATTAATCGGTAACTAAATCAAATTGTCATTTGGCACGTGTGTATACTTAGCTGTATCTTGCTTTACTCGTCGAGGCAAATAATAATACATAGCATATTTTCATGGTGATCCCAAAGGATTTTAACTCGGTGGTTATTTAATTTTTCGGTCCAGTTGACAAATTACACGTAGGTACAGTAGCTACGAGATGATAAATGCAAATCAATTATTGTTCAAAGGACGAAGAGTACAAATCGGTATTACGAGTATCGATGAATCTGAATCAGCGTTTTGTTATTCTTCCAACTACTATACGCGACGGGTTGTTTCACTGATCAAAACCAATCATGCGAAAACCATATAGTAGAAAATATAAATAGATCCTCGTGCGGGTGCCTCGATCGAACGGCATATACTTTTTCCCCTGTAGTCAACTGCAGTCAAGGAGCGAAATTTTTTTTTTTTTTTTCTTCGATAACCCCGAGCTAAGCTCCGAAAAGAGAAAGAGAGCAAAGACTTGTTTGCGCCCATGGATATCGTCGTCTCTCGCCTTTTTCGATTGGTACATACGAGTGGGTATACTATTTATACCTACATGCACTCACATGGACAGAACAGTGCCGCGAGCTCCGTTGGGCTATAATAATACGTGGGCACAGCGTGTCCTCGATAACAACAGTTATGAAACGCCGACTGGGCGATAGTGAAAGTGGCGCGTGCAATGCAATTACACACATGTATATGATACATGTATATGTGCACGTGCAGCGCAAGCTCACGCGTTTCGCAATATTTGCATGTGTGTACAGTTATTGCAAACATATTTCACGCACATATAGGTATATAAGTTCTCTCTCTCTCTCTCTCTCTCTTAAGGACTCTTGGTGCATGTCCCGGTTGTTGATATGTATAGGTAATGATGGGGTCGATCTTCGTATCCCCCGTATCATCGTGGAAAAAATTGATTTAAAACTCTCGAGAGGGAGAATTTAAAAAAAAAAAAGCAAAATCACTGAGAGTTCATATACGTGCACGGTAGCGCGGGGTGAATGCGTTGTGTTTTCAGACGAAAGAATAATTTGATCGAGTGGAAAATCGAGTGTACTGTTAAATCATTGGTGCCACGCGTGCATGATAGCTTTTTTTCCCCTAGTGAGCTCGATAACTTGCATTCATTTTTTTTTCTCTCTCTCTCTTTCTTTTTCAATTATCTTGTAACGTAGGTATACGTATATCGTGTAATAATCTCGGTAATTCCATCAACGATTCGTTGTGATCGTGTGCATCGCTTAACTCATCGTACACGCGGTGTTGAGCAAACTTTTGACGCGTTAAATACAGGGTATATGTACAATATTCCACATGGGCAAGCAAATTGCTCGAAAATGCCAGATTGACAAATGTATATGCGATTATTCGGATGGGCAAAAAGCCTTCGCGATTACGTGTATACATCACTACTTTGAGCTAAGTAACATCAGTGTAGGGTGTTATTTTGCATTTCTCCGATATGAATTTTAAGACACATTGTATGAGCTAAATACCTAAAAATACGTCATCGGGTAAACTATCGCCGGGGCCAATATCTCAATCAACGGCAGAATTGATAAATGTACCGTAAGTAAGAGGTATAATGTTTTCTTTGGAACACTTGACTAAAAGTAACAAGCGATAAATGCCAAACGTGAGCGAAAGAAACAAATCCGTGGTGGCGTTCCAGATTCCGCGCGAGCGAGTTGGTCGGGAGGGGGTCGCGAAGGAATAAGGCCAACACCGAGCAATAACCGAACGAGTAAATAATAAAACGTGCACGCGCGCACCCGAGCTCCCTCGCGGTATATATATATACACGTCGTTCCTATAATGTGTCGCAAGCGGTAATACATCATTATTCATATATTTATGTGCACGATACATCATCACAGCGCCTCGGCCCTTTTACCCTTTTATCTCGGTCCTCCTCTCCCCGAGAGAGCACCGCTGCGTATAAAATGAATAAAACAGCGGCGCCTGGGTGCGGGAGCCACGAGGCTTACGGAATACCAAGTCCGTGTTGTATACGCTCAACAACCAGCGTGAGTATAACAAACGAGCCCGAGAGGGTCGAGAAGCCATTTTTCGATCTTTGACAATGAAAGATGCGCACCAGGGTATACATTGGATGGTGGCCCATGCGATACAGTTTTGCAAGGTATATCAGCAACATGTAATTACAATGACTTGATACATGTATACATGATGTATGAAAAAGCAAAAGGAGTATCAACCGCCTAACTTTTTTTCAGAGTCATAAGTAGATTATGTCATCGGTTTTTGGCACTCGATATCCCTGCTGACCCATGAAAATAACACAATACGAACACGACCTCCAACCGCTGATACCATAAGTAGGCAAGTGTTGTTGCCCCCCCATTATTAACAAAAATGCATTTATATGTACATACACCTACACGTCTCGATAAGAGCTACGTGTTATCGTATAGGAGGACGAGGTGGGAAACAAGAAGAAGAAGAAGAAGAAGAAGAAAATAGGTGGTGGAGGCACTCAACCTAGAAACGCACTTGGCCACGTGGAAAACGCGAACTGCATACGTTTTATTTTTGGAGTTGTTAATAACCGCCAAGGTAACAGCACGCCCCTGTTACGTCGTTTTTCACGTAGACGCGCGTGAATGTGTGTGTGTATTGATTCCCGCAGCAAAGTCAACAGCAGCGAGACTTTCCTTACAGGTATACACAATTTTTTTTTATGTTTGTTTTTTTTTCCAACGGTGCACCGAAAATCGACGATAATTGTCGTCAAACGTAATTGAGTGCACGAGTGCGACTGCAACAAACGGATAGCGTATATAAGGTCATCGTGGCGCGAATGAAACTTGAAAACTGCGTATACCCAAGAACGAAATTATCGAGTTATGGTACAGGTATACGTATAATATAATGTGCAGGCATAAGTGTACCTATATGCATATATACAATATTGTATATTAGCAGTCGTAGAGAGACCGGCGCGTGCAATAATGAAACGAATGTGCAGCCTCGCGGTTTTTGCGCAGGTGTGCATTTGCACACGTACACCTATATACACGTGTGGATATAATGGCATTGCACGCGCGCGTGTGGGTGAGCGCGCGAGACGTGGGGAGGGGGACGGTGCAATGTATCGCCCGCGGATGCGCCGGTGTGGCAGCAGCTCGTTTATCCGACAGCTATAGCAGGCAATTACTTCTAGTTTAAGTGCCACGTGCGGGAGACGGGCCGCGGTGGTACACAGTGCGCGCGTGAAGGTGGCAGAGAGAGAGAGAGGGGGGAAAACGGAAAAACGCGCGCGGTTGGAGATTATAAGGTCGGGACGAGGTGACTTGCCGATATTTGTGTCGCGCGAAGCTCACAGCTCGCGTCCGCGCACGCAAGATGCGACGTGAGAGAATAGAACAAAAACAACAACAACAACAACAAATTCGCAAACTCACTCGCCTCGATTTCGATCTTGAGGAATAAGTACATTATCATCTCGAGAAATCGTGTCCTGTAAAGTCGTTGAATCAGCTAAGGAGACGTTTATTGAAATTTATTTTGATTTTACGTATGTTTTTTTTTTTTTTTTTTTTTTTTTTTTTTTTTTTTTTTTTTTTTTTTTTTTT